>CAUYQV010115501.1:0-47455 GCA_963574575.1 Galagoides demidoff
ACAATAACTGAGAAAATGACATGAAGGCTGTGTTGATCAGTTTGATGGAAGTATTTCGGATTGCATGTGAAAACCCCACACTGTACCCCAGAAGTGCATTAATGTACATAGTTACCATTCAATAAAAAAAAAATAAATAAATAAAAAGAAAAGTGTCTCAAATAAATGGAACAAAGCGTAAAAAAAAAAAAAAACCAGGTGAGAAGACTTCCCAGAAGGGTGGATTTGTTAGTGCTGTGTGTCAATCTGTTCTCGTCTTTCCCTTTGATGTTTCTTTTTATATTTATAGTAACCAAAAACATTTTAAGCTGAACTAATTAAGCTTTGTGTTTTAGGGGAAATCTACATTGAGATAATAAATCACCTCAAGCCCCTCTAGGCAGCTTCTAAAAGTTCAAGAGAGCTGTTGATTACAATCTGAACTATTTAATAGAATCGGCGGGAAATGATACACTTTAATTTTCAGTTACTCTGTAAACATGTATTGAATGACTTCTGCTACAATGTAAAATGCTATAAGGTATGTGGGAAAAAAGAGGCAGTGATGTCCCCAGACTGTCAGCTCTTTGAGGCCAGAATGCAACAAGTGCATAAGTCATTTTAATACAAGATAGAAAATGCTACGTGAGCGTACTGAGAAGTAGAGGCAGGGGACGTTGCCAAAGCCAAGGTTACTTCTTGCTGGGGAAGCAAGAAAGAGACAATATCTGAGATGCACTTGAGGAATTATGTAGGATTTTAACATGCAGAGACGGGTAACAGTATCCTTAAAGCAAAGGCGACATTATGACCAAATTTGTATAGGCTCTCTTAGGCTCTTGCTGGACAGACAGACTCATTTCCAATCAGACACCCATTTTCTGGCCTGTGATAACTCTGGCTATTCCAAACTCTAGGCCAGATGAGCTCCTTCACTTCTTTGAGACTCCTAAAGCCAGTGGACTGCTGACCATGTGGTAGAGTGCTTCAGAGCAAGGGGACCCATCTGTCCCTCAGAGCCCCTGGCTGGAATACTCTCCTCCCGGCCATCTGTTCCTGCTAGCTGTCAGTTGCCTTTATTGAGATGTGTGCAATATTGCTTAGTTTGTTCTTTTTAAAGAGTATAGTAGGATGTGCTAACATAGAACCCCAGACATTAAAAATGTTAAAAACGGAGTTAGTGGGAGTTCCATTATTTGTTAATTTTGGTGAAGTCAATTTATGTTGCCAGCTTTCAGTGTCTTTATTTGGAAAATGGGAATATTAACGTTGGATCTGTCTGTGCGGGATCATCCATGGTAGCTGAGAAAGGAAAATGAGTTACAAACCATTGCTTTGAATGTGGTTTTTTCATGCAAACAGATCCAGTCTCATCCTTGGACAAGATTCAGTTCTGTAAAGTTAACTATGGAATATTTTCAGGAAATTAAATAATACATATTTTCCATCATTTTCCTTCATGCAAGATACATTCATAGAGGGAAAAACTTAGAGGATAGGAAAATCTCAGGTAATTGCTAATGAGCTATTAAGAATCTTATATATCTCAGATCATACACACACTTTTTTATAAATAGCCCACTAGTATTAAAGTTAAAATAAGCCACACAATAAAAGAATTTACCTGAAACCAAGTTTTCCTTGAATTAATCCCATGTGAGAATAATAGGGGTTGCATGTCACTTAAAATAATGTGTTTCTTCTCTAATAAGTGTCTGGATTTTTTCTTTCTTTTAGCTCTACCAAGCATTTCTTGCAATTTATGAGAATTCTTGGCCACTAGAATTCAGCCCACATGGCTGTTGGGTCTGTGAGCTCGAGCCTCTTATAGAGCAATTTACAAATTTATCAAAGATCTGAAGCATATTCACACCCTTTGACTCAGTAATTCCATGACTGGGAACTTGTCTTAAGGCTACAATCAGAGATGTGCCTACACATTTAAGTATGATGACATTTATCACAGCATTTTCTATAATGCCAGACAGTGGAAACCACCTAAATATCAAACCGTAGGGGGTTGGTTAAATAAATTATGGTACATCTACATCCAGAATACTGTATGGCATTACAAATAATCTCAAAGAATTTTTTAAAGGCTATGTGAAAATGATTATATTTTATTAAATGAAAAAAAAAGTCAATTGAACAGATCCCAATTTTTTTTTAAAGCATAGATGTCTCTACATAGCAAAGAGACTATAGCTGTGAATAGTGAAATGTTAATAATGGTGATTTCTGGGTGGTAGAACAAATGATCATTTTTTTCTTATACTTTTCCTCAACTTTTAGATTTTATATATGTTACTAGTATCTTCAAAAAAGTTTTTTTCTCTCTCTCTGTGTCGTATAATGCAGAGTTGACCCTTAAACCACGTGAGGGTAAGAGGCACTGACCCTGCACAGTCAAAAACTCATTGTGTAATTTTGACTCTCCCCAAACTAGACTTCTAGCAGCCTGCTGGTGCCGACAATGTAAGCAGTTTGTGTATACTTTATTCTTACAATATAGTAAGCTGGAGGAAAGAAAATATTATCAAGGAAATCATGCAGAAGAGAAAATATATTTACTCTTCATTAAGTGGAAGTGAATCGCCATGAGGGCCTCATCCTCATCACCTTGTCTGCGCTGAGGGAGAGGAGGAAGGCGGAAAGGGGGGGTTGGATTTGGTGTCTCGGGGTTGACTGAGGTGGAAGATAACCTGCATAGAAGTGGACCCACACAGTTCAAACTCGTATTGTGGAAGGGTAACTGTATAACTGATCTTAAATACCTCCCGACTTTCCCCAATTCAAGGACTGTCCCCGAGGCTTGGCTTTGGGGTGGCTGTGCCGTGTTGTACCATCATACTCAGAAACCTCATTTTAGCAGTATGTTCAGACTCCAGGGAATTCTCACCAATCACACTCAAAAGAGACTGATTTCAATGAACATGAAAAGAACGATTAAGAGATTTGGAAAATGGATTATAGTTTTCCAGGGGTCACTGAGTTCTTGAAAGTATGAGCTGGAAGGATCTTTATTGTGACAAACTCTGGAATGACTGGCATGACTTTTCCAAGATCACATGGCTAGCAGTGGCTGAATGACGCTGGAACTCAGGATCTAGACTCCATGATTGCGTCTCCTCGAAGGTGCTTGTAACTGAAGCCCAAGGTCTCTTCTCTAGGACACCCCATTTTTGGCATCAAGATGCTGGGAAATGTAGCTACCTAGCTACCTTTTAACAGCTAATTCAGTCTGAGCAAAGACAATTGACAATGTGCTGGGGATGACACACGCTGACTGCTTCGGCTCTTGATAGTCCTACTGACTAATAAAATATCTGTTGGGTGAATCAAAATACTTACATATGCCAAATGTAAGGGTCCTGTCAAGTCCTTGGAGAGAACTAGATAAACACTTATGAATTCCTAACCTCCTTTCCTGAAGGATAAACTAGATCTAGATAGTTATCTAGAACTAGATAAACACTTACGAATCTTACCCTCCCTTCTTTATTAAAGATTTTTTGATGTTGCCAGAGACTTGTCATTCTCACACCATCTGGCTACAGTGTTCCAGAGGAAGCTGCTCTTTCCATTGATGGGGTTGCTTTTTCCTGATGAGTCATAGGAAACTCCACTGCTTATTAAGTGTCGTTCTGTATCCATTTCCTACATTATCTCCTAAGCCATGGCAACATTTTCACAACTTAATTAGCATTAGTACAGCAAGAAGAGTTCGCTCAAAGACACCAAATAAATCCGCATATCTGCTTTACGCTGCCTAGTTTTTTTTTCTGTCTAGTTTATTTTTCTTTTCAAGTAACATCAGCCTGTGATAAGAGATTCAGTCCCCCTACTTATTTCTCTGTCAGTAGTTACTTTTTCACTATGTGTTTTCTTTATACAGTAGTTTTTGTGCGATTGGCTTCCATCATCACCACACCTGATTTTTATATAACTTTTTAGACAAACTGGTGGGAGGAGGACATGAATGTTGTGAAATAGGAAAATGATCTAAACATCTTATGACTTCCCTTCTTTACTCTGAATAATGTAATAAGATCATTTCTAGGCGTGGAGTACAGGAGGTGGTCTGGGAAGAAAAGTACATATGGGAATTTAGCAAAGATAATATCAATGCAACTGCAATACATTTTCATTCCTATTAGAGTCCAAACACCACCTGAAGATAATTTGGAAGGTGTACCAGCAGAAAATTAAACCCTGTAAAATGCTGTCTGGCAAATTAAAAGACATAATTGATTATATTAGTTTATTTAAATGCTTCTAATTGCCATAGACAGGATTTATTTGGTATAGCTTTTCAACTCACCAGGCAAAGTTTACACTGTCAACAAGCAAGTATTAGAAATTGCCAAATAGCTGTTATAAAAATTTTCAACTCTCAGGTGCTTAATTTTATTCAATACTTTCCTTTTGGTGCCAGACTTTGTTCTGTAGCTTTATGGGAAGTGAAAAAATGAAATAAAATGATCATGCTGGACTTAGGAGGAGTCCTCAGAACCCCCCCCTTTTATTCTACACGGCAGCCAAGAGTTCTAAACCCATATCCAAGCAAAGAGATACTATTGCTATTTGAGTAACTAACTGTAACATTCAATCACATGCTCGGAGACTTCTGGAACTGATTTTGGATCAGCACGTAAGGGCACCATCCTCTGTCTTTAGATTGCTCTGTGATTTGGGGAAACCATTATCCATGACTCAGCACCCATGTGCCCTAGGCCAGAAGAGTGTTAGCACCAGGCTGGCTAGGCATCCTTTGTCAGTATGTTACTCTCTCCTACAAGTGGGTAAGATGTTGAAATAGCACCCTGAGTATTCCTGTTTACTCACATCCAAATTTTAATTACATAAGAAAATTATCTGACAGCCAGGCCCAGTGGCTCATGTTTATAATCCCAGTGCTCAGGGCGGCCAAGGCAGGTGGATGGCTTGAGCTCAGTGTTCAATACCAGATACCAGCCTGAACAAGATCAAGATCCTGTCTCCACTAAAAATAGAAAAACCAGCCAGGCATTGTGGCAGATGCCTATAGCCTCAGCCACTTGGGAGGCTGAGGGTAGAGGATTGCTTGAGCCCAAGAATTTGAGGTATATGAGCTATGCTAATTAATGCCATGATAGTCTATCCAGTTGACAGAGTGACTCTGTCTCAAAAAAAAAAAAAAATTACCTGCCACTACTGTTAGGGCCCCAGAAAGGGCTCACCCAACTTCCCTGAAACGGCAGTTGTTTTCTAAATATTGAGTCTCTCTATTAATGAATAAATACATATTTGTCACGCTTCTTATGCACACTCCTTCACTCTAGATGCTCCAGGGACAGCAAAGAAAGTGTAAGTCAAAGTTTGGGTCCTTTAGGAGTTTACAACATGTCAGGAAGACAACGAATGCTTCCCTTAAAATAGCTACAGCATAAGTCAGTTATTTGTAAGTGTCAACTGACATGCCTGAGGGACTTGTTCTAAATCCTGCTAAGTTGTAAGTACTGAGCAGGCGAAGTCCCAGGGTCCTGAAGGCTGGCCTGGGTTTGCTCCCTCGTGTTTCCTCAGCATCGATGCCAAGAGACAGCTCAGAACTTAAGGTCACTGTGCTTAGTTCTTGAACATTTTAAAAGTTCAATAAATGGCGTCCTCACTATTGTCCTTTTCTACTGGGGAGAGGGAACATTACATGGTCCACCGGCATGGTATTTCCTTGTCCTCCAGCTCTGCTTGGAGGTACCACTTATTGAAGGAATGAACAGGGAGAGACAGATGATTCTGATGTGGTCTTAGACTTGCTCTTATATTTGTATGCTGAGTCTGGTACCAGACTCCCAGTGCAGATGAAACTGTGAATGCAAAAGTTTTTAAAGCATAAATAATAGTAATGGCCAGCATTTACGAGCACTATGTACCACGCACTTGGCTCAGCATTTTGTACACATGATTTATTTTAATCCTTAGGACAACTTTATGAAGTCAAATGGTATTTTTAGTATCACTATAGTCTAGATGGGGAAGCAGAGCTGCAGGAGATTAAGCTGCTTGTCTGATTATCACCTAGCTAATGACTATTGGCAGAATAAAGATCTGAGCGACACTGGAGATCAGGTTCGCTGCCATTACCATACACCAAAGGTCCCCGACATTTTTGGCACCAGGGACTGGTTTCATGGAAGGCAATTTTTCCTCAGATTGGAGACAGGGGAGGGATAGTTTCCAGATGATTCCAGCTCCACGTCAGATCATTAGGTGGTAGATTCCCACGGCGAGTGCACAGCCTGGGTCCCTCGTACATGCAGTTTACAGGAGAGCTCCTGCTCCCCTGAGAATCTAACACTGCCGCTGATCTGACAGAGGTGGAGCTCAGGCAGTGACACGTGTGAGTGATGGAGAGCTGTAAACACAGATGAAGCTTCACTTGGTTGCCCACCCCTCACCTCCTTTGTACACCCCGCTTCCTAATTGTCCACAAACTGGTACCAGTCCGAGGCATGGGGTGGGGACTGCATCTTTATACTACCTCTTAGGAAGCATTTTATTACCCCAAGGGATGTTAATGTAGATAATGGTGGTGGGCAAATAGCAAGGGAGGCTAATTTTCCACGTATAGAAAGCAGATTCTTAGTGGCACCTGTTGGGATTTCCTACAATCCCCATTTCCTATGATTCCTCTTAGAATCAGCAGAATGAGAGGGACACAGCTTCACTTCCTTGCTTCCACCAGGAGGCGAGGTCTCTCCCTTTCTTGACATAGACCCCTCCTTTGAGACAAATAACCCTTTGTCAGATTGGCTCAAGCCCCTGACTTTGGCTTATGATACCTGGATCATAGCCGAAGCCTCCGCCCTTAACCCCCAGTTGCTCTGGATTCCTAGAGGCTGGCTGTGGCCGCTCCTGCCCTTGGTTGCTGAGGGATGGATGTGTTATCTGTGGCTGAGGCCTTGGACTTCTGAGTTCCATAGCTCTTCTCGGGAGCACATCGCTGTGTGTCAACGGCCCCTCTTTCCTGGGCTCTGGTGTCAGTTTCCAAATGGGATCTAATCTGGCTGTGCCACTTACTGCCCGCATGTCTTTGGGTAAGTCATTTGAAATTTCTAAGCTTTGGCTTCCTCAAATCTAAAATGGTTTAGTGGTACTTACACATTTTGGTGGTGGTAGGAATTAAATAACACTTGTAAAATGCTCAGCACACTACCAGGCACAAAGAAACCAGTTAATAAACGGTTCAATAGTACTCATTAATGCCTATTCTTTTATATAGCTTTGTCCTTTCCTAGTGATTGGACTTTTACCCTTTTCCTACCAGTGTCCTAGGGCAATGTTCTTGGAAAATGTCTTTGGCTGGGCATGGTGGCTCATGCCTGTAATCTCAGCACTCTGAGAGGCCAAGGCAGGTGGATCTCGAGACCAGCCTGAGCAAAAGGGAGACCTGTCTCTACTAAAAATAGAAAAAGTAGTCAGGAAAGTTCTGGCCTGTGCCTGAAGTCCCAGCTACCAGAGAGGCTGAGGCAAGAGAATCACCTGAGTCCAAGAGTTTGAGTCATAGCTCACGGCAGTGACACCATGACGTTCTACCCAAGACAACAGAGTAATACTGTCTAAAAAAAAAGAAAGAAAAAGAAAATGCCTTTGGACAGCGTTCCAATGGTTAGAAGTAGGCGGCTGAGATCTTGGGTTTCTAGATCACTTAGAACTGCTCCAGGTGCTTCCAAACTTCCTCAGACGGTGGAAAAGATCGGAATTGGGCTAATAGTTTGAAACCAAAGAAGTCCTGGGCTGGCCACATTGGGGAGTGGCTACAACTGGGGCACTGCTGTCTTCCGCCTCCACCCTTTCTATGGCCTGAGTCCACTTCATGCCCCCACTAAGTTCTCAGTGACGGTTTTGCTTGTCTTGCTATGTGGCTTTTGCTCACCCTGCTGACCCTGGGTCTGCACACTGGGATGAGAACCGCTGACCCAGAGGAAGTCCATGCCAGGTTTTAGTATCTGCAGTGTCTGTCTGTAATGCCTCCTGCTCACAGGGCCCTGTTTTGGCCTCTCTCTCTCAGTTCTGGTCTCCTCCATTTTGCCTCTAATTGGGCCCTTGTGTGGCCACAGCCACCCCCCAGGTAACCCAGCAGCCCTGAGAGGAAAGCACTTCCTTCTCCAGTGACCTGATTGGCGCCATCTTCCTCAGCCACATGTGGAGAATTGTTCTCATTATGACTATTTTAATGTAATAAATCTTTGTGCCTCACCAGTGATGCTGAGGAAAGCCTCATTAATTAAGGCCCCACTGATTCAGAATTTAAGATAATTTGTTCACAGGCCATGCTGAAATTTACATTTGTACTACTATGAAAAAAAAAGGTTCATTAAGTAAATCAATAAAGTAAGGAAGATTGCAGGAAGCCTGTTTAATCTAATTAAGAAAACAAACTATTTCCAGTACTTTGTAATACCATTGACATATAAACAACCCGCTCATTACAAATGACTTTTATGCGTTCTTTAAAGCATATTGAGGGAGATTCTTGTTTGACAACTTTTTATTTTTTGAATGATTACTTCAAGTAAATGTATTTAAGTGAAGATAAGGAAACTTCTTTTAAAAATAGTCTACAGTTCTGGCCTTTACTACATCCATCAGGTATTGGTTGAATGGAGGAACATGCCTGGGAATTAGAAGGAAGTTTCCCTCTTGGGTCTCTGCCTGTGAACTTGGGCAAAGCATGTCCTTTTTAGAAGCTGTGGTTTCCTCCTCTCTCAGAGCTTTTGAGGGGATTAAATAAAATTTTATATGTAAGGTCTTTCCACATTCCTACATGTAGAATGATAAGCATCAAAAAAGTGGCTATTTTGTGTCAACCCATACCACAGTGATACCGGATTTTTGATACTGAATTTCCAGGCTCTCGGTCTTGGCGGTTCGAAGAATGAAGCGTAGGACCACAGGATAGGTTGTGTTCAACAGGTATAAGTAGTATAGCTCTTATAACAAGCCAAACCTCCTTGTAGAGTAGGATTAGCAGTAAGATAGGTTTTATAATACGAGTGTTACAGCTCTTACAAACGGGCAAACCCCCTTGTGAGTGTTTATAGCTCTTACAAAGGGGCAAATCTCATAGAGTAGGATATAACTGTTACAGAGCCAAACCTCTTTGCTCTTCTGCTCTTTCCCCTGAGATCTGCCCAAGTCTGCGCTCAGGGTCTCTGGCTTATATCCGGGCAGTTGTCCAAGGAGTTTTTGGGTCTTGAAAATAGACCAATCATGAGTAGGTTTTGAAAATGGACCAATCAGGGATGCACTGGAGGAATTTCCAGAAGTCCCCCCTGAGGAGACAGATAGCACAGCAAAGTGTCTTTCCCGCAAGTGTTGGGTTCTTTTGGCTACTGGAGCCTCTGTTGGGGGAGGGAAGCTCCACCTTTTGCTCCAGCCTGCTGGGGGCAGAGCCGGCAGGTCCTCTAGCGCCGCTCTACTGGAGCCTTTGGTGGGGGAGGGAAGCTCCCATCCGTTTGCTCCAACCTACCGGTTCCTCTGCCGGCTGCTGCTACCAAGACAGAGGTGGCAGGTCCCCAAGCCCCGCTCAGCTGAGCTGGCTGGGGCGCCACTTTTCCGGTATCAACAGAACCTGAAGAAATTTTTATTCTCCCTTTACACATGAGGAAACATGGGCTCAGGACGGTGGAGGAATTTCTTCAGCTGGTAAGTGAAGAGGCTGGGATGAAAATCCAGGCAGGCTTGATTCCACGCCTGCCCCTCCCACCTTGGCTCACTGTGTTCTGTCAGGTGGCTGCCAGCCGAGTGACCTGTGCCTTCTGCACCCTACCCAAAGGGACACGGGGACACAGGTGCTTCAAGTTGGGTAAACTGACTCCATTGTGTTAAATATTAGCCATACTTTTATAGCATTAGGGCAGTAGAAAGAATAAAAGCCTCTGCCTTTTTTGGACTGCATTATTTTCCTTTTAAATTTTAGTGGAAGATTAAGTTGGCAGTGACAGAGATGACAAAATTAAGGGTATCTGAAACGGAGCTCTTGAGAGGTGCATTTTGGAGAGTTTCTGGCCTGGGAGAAGGGGGGAGAGAGCAAGGCACCCCTGTGGACACCAAGGCACCAGGCAGACCTCAGCCACACCCAGATCACTCAGGAGACGAGAGGAGCGGCTGTTAATACCCAACCTGGAGCTTCCAGATTGATGGAAATCTATTATTGACAAGAGGGAAGAAATATGGGTTCAACCTGTAACTGTGTGCAGAGCATCAGGGGATGAATTAGCCTAATTAGAATATTAGACTCAGTTACAGAGAGTAATCACTACAGGCTGCCTCTATTTTCATTAGAAATTTAATTAAGTTTATCAACATTTTGGCTTCTCCAGCCTTTAGTTTTCCAGACTGTCTCCGGATAGCCCTGTTGTTTAAGGCGGTTTTCCTTCACTCTGTCTCCTTTCCCAGGAAGACGGCTGGGCGGACACCGGGGCAGAGCTCTGGCGATGGACAGCAGGTGTGGAGGGACAGGACGGGGATCCTTGGTGGGGCTGGCCCTGCAACCTGAGCTTGGCTGAGGGGCATTACTGAGGGGCCCGGCCCCCACATGTAGCACGGGGCTTACCAGTGCTGAAGAGGCCTTGGACAGGTACAGTCTAGTCAGGAAACTGAGCCGCTTCTAAATCTACTTGGCAAAGTGTCAAAGCTTTTCTTTCCGTGCGTCTAGCCAGAGCAGTGATGGCCGGCCTGATTCTGCAGTTTAGGCTCCGACAGGAAAGTCTTCTCCAGAAAAACCGACAACTTTATCTACTCCCAGCGTGGCTGTGCCACTAAGAATTGTGTGCACAGTGCAAATACTTCCCAGAGGAATGATGGCTTTTCCATTCCGCAGGGAATGTGCCTTTCTTTTTCCCTCCCTGCTCCGTCCTGTACTTGTCCTCTCTCTCCCTCTTCTCTCCTATTGCCCCTTCTCCTCCTCCTCGTCCTCTTGCCATGAGCTTAGCACTCCAATAAATTCGTGTCTTCCCACCCAGACCCCAGCCACTTCCCATATTGTATTTAAAGAAAGTTCAAATCTACAGCTTGTGGCTGTCTTCCCATTTTTGTTTCCCCTCTCCCTTTCCACATGTGCATGTGTGTGTGTATGTCTATGTGCATTATTTGTTTGTACCGAACACTTGGTCACATGAGAAGCCTAATTCTACCGTGACTTTTGCCACAAATGAATCATTCTGAACGCAAAGTGTAAGGACCTTCTCTGTAAAGGAAGGACACTTTGAATGGGACTCAGGGCGGAAGGGGCAACATGGAGAACTGATTAATGATGATGTCAATTTGATTAATGATTTGTATCAAATCAAAATGGACGAACAACCCTGTCCATCCTCATGCACACACACAAAATCTCCCCTGCCACCCCAAAGAATAGAACCCAAGTGTTTTTCAACAATTTTGTTTCTCCCTTGTATATGAATTCGTTTTTCAGGATAATTTCTCCATCTGGTTGTTTCTCCATGTGTTTCACGCCCAGTTGTAAGAAGCCTTGGGGTCTCTATTTGGGTGTTAAGCACCATTCTCAGGCTTATCGGAAGGGCTGGTCTTCAGCTTCCTCTACTACAAAGAGGGGAGGGAGAGGGTTAAGGATCTTCAAGGACCTCAAAGAAAAAAATCAAATTTAGTTGTAATAATTTACATACAATAAATGAACTCATTCTCGGTATACATTTGACACACGGGTCCATCCATGTAACCACAACCCGAATCAATGCAGAACATTTCTGCCATGTCCAGATTGTTCCTGGGATGCTAGTCTTGACCCTAGGCAACCCCTGATTTGCATTTTGTCATAATAAATTAGCATCTTTTAGAATTGCACACAGTGTGTAATATTTTGTGTTGCTTGCTGTTGCCTGGCATCACGTTTCTGCCATTTTTCACGTTGTGGCACATAACAATAGTTATGCGTTTTTATCTTTCACGTTGTATTGCCTGGAATTTGAATGGAATTTCTGTTGTAAGCCTCGGGTGCTATGATTGTCAGATATTTTTCTTCTGCACGTATTATAAGCCTCATAGCACAATGTTCTGCTTTTTGCTTTTACATTAGGTTAGAAAAATATTTTATAAATGAGAAAGGTACTTTTTAAAAAATTTTACATTCACCATTCTCAATGTTATTCCTTTGTTAGCACAGATAGAAACAAAAGAGCAACATCAAAAATGGGTTTCCATTGGGTATCTTTGTTTTTCAGCCTGAAGGACTATTGTTCACATGTCTGACATGTGTAACGCAGGTCTGTGGATGGCAGCACTTCTCAGCTTTTGGTTGTCTGAAAAATATTTATCTTTTTTATGGAATATATTTTCAGTGAGTATACTGGTTTTATTTTGTCTTTGTCCTTTCAGCTCTTTAAAGTTATTCCATTTTCTTTTGAGTTGCATTTTTCTAAAAGGAACTCAGTGGTAATTTTTATTTTCGTTTCCTTTTTTCCTGGGCTCAAGTGGTCCTCCTGCTTCAGCCCCCCCCCCCCCCAGTAGCTGAAACTACACGTGCACGCCACCACATCTGGGGAATTTTTCCAGTGTTTTGGAGATTTAGGGTCTTTAATTTACTCAGGCTGATCTTGAACTTCTGGAATTAAGTGATCTCCCTGCCTGGGCCTCCCAAAATGCTAGGATTGCAGGTGTGAGCCACAGTGTTCTGTTTCCCTTTGTTTAATGTATTTTTTTTTTAACCTCTCTGATTTTAGGGCTTTTCTCTTTTTTAAAATTGCAATAGATTTAGATGGTACAAGTGTTTTTGATTAAATGAATGAATTGTATAATGCAGAAGTCAGGGCTTTTAGGGGACCTGTCAGGACACTGTACATTATACCCCGTAGGTAGATTTTTACCCTTCAGCCACCCCCTTTCCTTAGGTTCCAATGTCCGTTACGGAACTTTATCACCACATATACTCTTCATTCAGCTCCACTTATAAATGAGAGCATGGAGTATTAGCTTTTTCATTTCTGAGATACTTAGGATATATGATCTCCAATTTTATCTAAGTTACTACAAAACACAGTATATATATTTTCTTTATCCACTCATCATCTGATGGGCACTTAGGTTGATTCCATGTCTTTTTTCTTTTCCCTTTGAGACAGAGTCTCACTATGTCTCCCTCAGTAGAGTGCTGTGGCATCACAGCTCACAGCAACCTACAAATCTTGGGCTTAAGCAGTTCTCTTGCCTCAGCCTCCCAAGCAGCTGGGATTATAGGCACCTGTTACAACACCTGGCCATTTTTTGATTGTAGGTGTTTAGTTGGCCAGGCTAGGTTCGAACCTGCCACCCTTGGTGTATGTGGCTGGTGCTGTAACCCCTGTGCTACGGGTGCTGAGCCAATTCTATGTCTTTACAATTGTGAATTGTGGTGTATTCAACATTCAGGTGCTTGTAAAATGATGTCTTTTTCTTTGAGTAGATTCCCAGTAGTGGGATTGCTGGATTGAATGTCAGGTCTACTTTTAATGCTTTGAATAATCTCCATGCAATTTTCCACACACATTGTATTAGTTTGCATTTCCACCAATAGTATATAAGGTTTCCTTCTTAATTACATCTCTGCCAACATCCATGGTTTGGGGACTTTTTAATAAAAAGCCAGTCTTACTGGTATGAGGTGGTATTTCAATTTGCATTTCTTTGATGATTAGATGTTGATCATATTTTTACATATTTGTTGGCCATTTGTCTATCTTCTTTTGCAAAAAAAATTTGATCCTGTATTCTGCCCACTTTTTGATGGGGTTATTTGTTTTCTACTTGCTGAGTTCTTTGCAGATTCTGGATATTGGTCCTTTGTCAGATGTATAATTTGTGATTATATTCTCCTATTGTGTAGGTTGATAATTTCCTTTACTGTGTAGAAATGTTTTAATTTAATTAAGTCCCATTTGTTTATTTTTTATAGTAGTATTTGCCTCTATGTTCATAAGGGATGTTGTTCTATATAGCTTTCATTTCTATGGTGTCCTTTCCTGGCCTTGGTATCTGGGTGACAGTGGCTTCGTAGAATGAGTTAGGGATAACTCCCTACTTTTGGGTGTTATGGAACAGATTTGGTAGGATAGGTGTCAGTTTTTTTGGTGTCTGGTAGATTTTGGTTATGAATCCATCCAGTGCTGGGTTTGGTGTTGGCTGGGATTTTTTTTATTACTGTTTCAATCTCATTACCCATTATTGGTTTGTTCAGGCTTTCTATTTCTTCCCGATTCAAACTTGCAAGGTTGTTCCCCCTACCCCGACAATTTATTCATTCTCTGTAGATTTTCTAGTTCACGTGCATAGAAGTTTTTATGATAGTCTTAGATGATATGTTGTATTTCTGTGGTGTCACAAATACACCAACCCTAAGCTTCCTTTTTATTTCTTTTTGAGTTTATTTGAATTCTTTCCCTTGTGTCCCTGGTCAGTTTAGCTAGTGGTTTATAATTATTTGTATATTTTCAAAGAACGAATTCTTTGTTTTGATGATTCTTTGTCTTTTTTTGTTTCAATTTCATTTAGTTCTTTTATGATCCTTTTAGTTCTTTTCTTCTACTGGCTTTGAGTTTGGCTAATTCTTCTTTTTCTAGTTCATTGAGGTGTGACATTAGGTTGCTGTCATTTTTCTGTCTTTTTAAGGAATACAAACTTCCCTCTCAGCACTGCCTTTTCTGGATCTCAAAGATTTTGGTAGCATGTGTTGCCTTGGACACTCAGTTCAAAAAATATTTTTTTCCCATCTTGATTTCATCATGACCCAGGATTATTTTATTACCATGTGTTTACATAATTTTGAGATTTCCTCTTGGAATTGGTTTCTAGTTTTATTCTGCTGTTGTCTGAGAAGATACATGGTATGATTCTGATCTTTTAAATAATTTCTGAGACTTGTTTAGTGGTTAACATATGATCTATCTTAGGAAATGCTCCATGTGTTGATGAGGAGAATGTATATACTGCTGTTTTAGGGTCTAATGTTCTGGAAATGTCTGTTAGGTCCCTGTCTTCCAGAATCCCAGTTAATCCAGGTTTTCTGTGTTGATTTTCTGCCTTGATGATCTCCCTAGCTTCTGCGAGGATAGTGTTGAAGACCCTGGTTTCTACGATGCTGTTATTAACTTTCTTCCTTAAGTCTAGATATATTAGTTTTACAGCTTTGTGTGGGTGCTTGTGTTAAGTGCATATATATTTTGTGTTGTTATATTTTCTTGTTGAGTCTATCCCATCATCATTAAATAACAACCATCTTTTTTTTTTGACTATTGTTCTTTAAAAGTCTATTTTATCTGATATAAGAGTAGCCATTCCTGTTCACTTTTTATTTCTATTTGCATGGGATTTTGCATTTTTCTTTTACCTTGAATCTACGAGAATATTTTTGAGTTAAATGAGTTTCTTGGAGCCAGAATATATTTGGGTTGTGTTTTTTTTTAAATACATTCCACCAACCTATATCTTTTGAGTGGAGCATTTATACCATTTACATTTAATGGTAATACTGATACGTGAGATACTTTACCAATCATTGCTATCTAACTAGCTTTTTCTTTTCTCTTGTCTTCCTGCTTTATAAGAGCTGTGAGTTTTTACTTTTTATTGTTTTTATACTAGTGAGTACCAGTTGTTCGATGTACAGAGCACTTTTAAGGATTTGTTACAAGGAAGGTCTACCCTTAGTTTTTGCTTCTCTGGGAAAGAATTTACTTCTCCTTTGTTTAAGAAACTTAGTTTTTGACAGTATGACATACTTGGCTGAAAGTTGTTCAGTTTAGAAAGACTGACAATAGGGCCCCATTCCGTTCTGCATTATAAGGTTTCCTCTGAGAATTCTGCTGGAAAGTAGGGGACTTGTACCACCTGCCTTGTCCCTCCCACCCCCGGGCCCTGGCCAGGATCACTATTGTGTGCCGTTTGTTATCCAAATGTCCAAAAACTCTTGCTTTATATATTCTGTCCAATATTCTAGTTTATAGCAAGAGGGGACGTCTGGTAATCGTTACCCCATCCTGGTCAGAAGCAGAAACTTCCCTAGTCCTTTTTTATTTCCAAATTCTACCACTTCCAGACTTAATCATACAATATTAGATTCCATATCATGAGAAATGCTATTTTTTTGTTCATCTGTAAGAAATGAAGAGAAACACAGCAAAAAATCCCAAACATAAAACCAAACTGCTTGAATGAAGAAAACAAACAGTAGCTTTGTAGGTTTCTCAGCACGTTTGCCATCCTGTTCTTTTTTCCTGATCTGTATTTTTTTTCTCTAGAGGCTCATTCAGATTTGTCTATATTTCTTTTTTTTTTTGATTTTTTTTATTTTTCAGATTTGTCTATATTTCTTATCAGTATCCACATCTGTATTTATAGCTGTATTTGTTTCTGTATCTATATTTCTATATTGACATTTTATTCCAATCTGTGTATATCTGTTTGAACTTGTATTTTCACCTCTCTTCTTTTCTATCTCTATTAATATTGATGGAGAGAGGACGTATAGTCTCCTATTTAAGAGCAGAGACTCAGAGGTAAACTCTTTGGGTCTGAATCTTATTCCATCAAGCATTGTGTGTCTTGGGGCACATTATCTAACTAACCTTTAAATGCCCAAGTTTTTTCACCTGTAAAATGGGGATTACATTAACATCTACCTCATAAGGTTGAAGTGAGGAGTGAGTGAGTTAATGTATGTAAAGCACACAGAATAGTGTCTGGTATGTAGTAACTACGATAATAAACTCTAAATGTTATTAGCTATATCTGATTAAAGGAAAAGGTCTTATTGAATCCTTTGGCTGAGCTACTAGCATGGTTCCCCCCCGCCCCGGCCCCCATGAGGGGATGAATGTGTGTGTTCTGTTCAGCCTGTAGCACCTCAACTTGGTTTTCAAAAACATTTGGAAGCAAATTTTCTTTTTTCCTGAAAGGAACAGAAAAAGATTTGACTTAGAAAAAGAGAAGAAAATTTCTGTTCATATCGTCATATCTTCTCAGGAGCCGTAGTCTTTCTAATTCAGAATCCTCCCCACTAGGAAGAGTCATGCCAGAGAGGATGATGGAATACCTGGAAGTTACTCTATAGGACTGGGTATCTATTTTTATAGACATTTTATTCATAATCCTTGTTTTCAGAGATCTGTGGCCTCTTCCTGAAGCCTCTTTCCTCCTTCCAGACAGGACTTAGCACCCAGCACTGCAGTTTCACTGTGTGCTCCACGCGTCTTCCCCAGGGCCCTCCATCTATTCCAGCTCCCCTATGCAGAGCATTGGTCTCCTCTCCTGTCCCCCATTTCCATGTCCTCCTCTACCACGTCTCTCATCAAAGGTGGCTTTCTTAATATAAGAAGACACCTTCCTTAAAGTTCTGAGAGGAATTATTAATAAACAGAATTTTTCTTTTATTACATAAGTATACGTCAGAAATGGTGAAATCATCAGGAAGAATAACTCCTTAAGGAATAGAGAATATGATCAGTCACACAGACAGGACGTTGCAGACTAGGTCTTGTGCTGCAGCTTGCTTGTCCCCTGATCTCAGTGGCTTGCTGTTTTTACCCGCATCAAACACTTCAGATGGTTTCATTAGGTCTAGAGGAATCCAATAATCTAAGGTCGTCCGGATTGGAAGCTGAACCCTGCTGTTAGCCTTTGTGTGTGTGTGTGGGTATGAGAGAGAGACAGCTTTCTCTGGCTACTTGCCTCATATAGAAGTCACATTTTCTTTCTTTCTTCCAGTTACTATAAAAAGAGAAAGCTGGAGTTATTATATTTCTCTCTGTCCTTGATTCCTCAGAATGGATGCCCAAGGCAATGGAAATTCTCCTTCTCCTTACGTGTGTTAAGGCTGCTGGACACCAAGTTAAGTGCCTGTTTTCTTCTACTTTCTTAATTCTGGTACCGGTTCTCCCATGATACTTTTCCCTTGGCAGAACCCTGTAGAGGAAAATAAAGGGTTGAGAAACAATGATAGAATTTTTCAATACATTGCCTGAAGATACTTAGAACACCAAATATTTTTTTTTCCACCTGACAAGGGCTTCAAAGACAGTCCATTTTCCTTTCTATGATGTGAGTTGAGCACATCATACTATTTTTAATGCAGAAATCAGCTCCTTCTGCATGCCATCTTGCTGAAGGTTACAGGATTTGGCCCTGTGTAGTTACAACTGGAAACTGGACTTATTCCAAACCGTTGAAAGGTGACTGCTGGGCCCTGACAGATTCACTGTTGCTTTCAAGTCCTGTAAGACGTCGCTTATTGTATCGGGTTTGTAAATGTAGACAATTAAATAATAGCTAAAGCTCTCCTATTTGAAAACCAGAGCCCCTGATTGATCACCCTGTGTCTGACTTCGGCCCTGCTGAGGACCTCAGAGGGGATTAACATGGACCACACTTAGTGTCTGTCAGGGGCGGTGAGCGAGTCCCGGTTGAAAAGGCAAAAGTGCATGTCGGTTACGTAGCAAATGCTTTACTGTAAGCAGATGTCGAAAGATGACACTGTTGATAGATCTTCCTGGGTCTTTAACAGGAGGACACAGGCATTGCTGGGATTCATCTTCTTAATGCAGAGGTCTGAGGGTGACACCTCACTTTATCATTACACCTTAAAAACGCAATACATATGCACAAGTATGCGGCATCACTTAGCATTTGTCCCTGGAGCAGAGGGGCCTGGCAGTGGCTACATCCTCCAATGCATTGTCTAAATTAATCCATTGAGGGATATTGAATCACTTAATCACAACACAGGCTTGCTGCCTTGGTAGGCGCGCTCTCCCTTCATTAGATTTAATATATTTCTCATTATACAAATCTGACGCTGTGACAATAAGTCTTGTTCATAAATCAGTTTGCCCTTTTGCTTTGCAGATGCAGAGAACTTTCATCAAACAAGACATAAATGGGGCCTGTTAGACGGGAGGTCAGAGCAGTCATCACCAGATATTAATATCTATTCATTAAAATGATTTCAAGAGCATATTTTAATGGGCAGAGGTAAAACAATCATGATTGTAACTTCTTGCTTGCGTTGTAAATAAGAGAAAGAAAATGTAGTAACAAGGAATACCCTGAGTTCCTGAGAGGAGTCCTTAAACTTCTTCCCTTCCTTCCCTCTAAATGCAAACCAAATGCTTAGAGGCTCTCAGTTAGAACCTGGGGTCTCTCTGGTTATGTTGTGGAGGCTGATTGAAAAAGCAAGATGTAGTGCCAGTGGGGTGGCTCGTGCCTGTAATCCTGACACTTTGGGAGGCCACAGTGGGAGGAGTGGCTGTTTGTGACCAGGAGTTTGACAGCTTGAGCAACATAGTGAGGCCCTATCGCTACAAAAAATAGAGAAATTAGCTGAGTATGGTGGCATATGCAGGTATTTGAGAGGCTGAGGCAAGATGATTGCTTGAGCCTAGGAGTTTAAGGTTGTAGGGAGCTATGATGATACTATTATACTCTAGCCCAGGCAACAGAGCAAGACCCTGTTTGAAAAACAAACAAACAAACAAACAAACAAAAAAACCTCAAAAAACGAACCAATCTTTATACGTATGTACAGATATACAAAAGTGTTTTGAAATCACTTAAAAATATATATATCAAACAATGAGCTAAAATTATGATTATTGTTTTTCAGAAAAGTATCTGCTTTTTTTTATTGCTTTCTATGGTAGCATAGTCCTTGGTAAAGCAGAAAGTTTGAATAGTATTTTTATAAGTCGAATTCTGATTTATTGCACATTTAATACATATCCTGACACATTATTGACCCTGTTTCTTGTTTTCTTGATCTATTCTCCAGTGCGTTGTCTCCGTTATTGATCTTTTTGAAGAATAAGCTTTTCTTTCCCATTGATCATTTCAACTGTTTTTATTTTGTCATTATTTTATTTCATTAACGTCTATTTTTGTCTTTATTACTCTTCCTTCTCCTTTCTTTAGATAGCGTATTTTTATTAGCTTTTGCGAATTGAAAGTTTATTTTATTTCTTGTCTGTTCGTTTGCACCAGATCTCAGGTGCACAGAAGTAGATTAGCCTCAGTCTTTGGCTTATTTGATTCCTTGTAGAATATAACAAGCTTCTATGAAACTACTGTCCCAAATAAAATGCAGGACCTTGACAACTTTGCAAACATATAGGCTTTCTTTTCTTCCCTTGAGGTAAACATTCTGAGGTGGGTCTGTTTGTCCTTTTATTGCATCTATATGTAAATCTAAAATTAAATATCTCTATTTTATGCTTCATGAGAAGAATTTCATGTGGTACGTCATCTCTGGGCACTTTTTCTCCCCATTTAATAGAGGACTGTGTATTCAACTATTGTCTGGATACAGTGCTTTGTGGATGTTAATTGGGCCCTGGGCATTCTTAGTACTGTCCTTTATGCCTTTGATACCTGTAGTGACTTTTTTGCCTTCTTATTCCGTCCCTACAAACGAGAGGCGTACTAAACCTCTCACTCAGGTTATAGGCATGTTGACTCCACTCAAATTTTTGTTTTATATGTTTTTAGGTTATATTATTATGTGAACACAAATTTAGAATTGTCAGACTTCCTAATGTAAAATGGAAATAATCAATTTTTTTTTTGATGTTTGCAATGTTCCAAATTTACCCAGTGAGGGGCCCTTCAAGGTGACTTTTGTGTCCTTTGGTGAAAGTGTCCCTGTGAGCAGTTTCTCTTTTTGTGACATGGCAAGATCTCCGAGCCTGAGCTAGAACCTTGACATATGAAGTCTGGTCTGAGGATGGGCAGCCGGAGGAGGATCTTGAAGTTGACCAGAAACGCCAAATTTTCAGGCATTATCCTACACTTTCAGTCTTTCCCCAGGCTCTCTAAGTGATTCACTTACCCATTAAGTTGTGAAGAAATTGCTGGTGTGTAAGGCACAATGACAATGGAATTCTCAGTGAAATACTCACAGCTGTCCAGCTGCTTTCTTAAAACTGTGACTATCAGAATTCACACTGTCTTTATAAACTTCAATGGCAGGCCATAATACATCCCTGGATTTTTTTCTTTTCCTCTGGAGAGGAAAGGATAATTGGATAATTATATTATAATAAAAGGATAAAAGGATAATTGTATTTGTCTCGGGGTAAGTGGACTAGGAGTCAGTACACAGGAAGGCTGCAAGCAGAGACTCAGGTTGGCTTCTGCTCCAGCTACTTCTGTGTTTTGTCTTCTCAGATACGATTACTGGAAAATAAAGGGGATTCCTCAGAGGGAGAAAACAAATGTCTACAGGAATCTGTTCTGGGTTTCCTCTGCTAGATCAGTGTTCGCAGACTGCATTTGAACACCTGCTTAGCAGAACTGAATCGTCAGCTAGGGAAACCCCTTCTTCAAAAAGAGTGATTAGATGATGGCTACAGAAACCCGGGGGCTCAAAAAGATTTCCTCGAACTCAAACGTTTGCTATCTCTCTCTTTAAGATTCCTTGACCCTAAGATGTTTAATCAGGGCTTTCCAATTCCATAAACCTTCCTGGTATAAAGAGATCAATATTACTCAAGGTAACCATTATCACTGTCATCTTTTTCCTATTATTTCTGATCTCCATATGAATCTGAACATGATTTGGTATATTTCTCCCCATTTTCCTGGTTAAGCCCAAACGAGAAGTAGAGGAATCTTTATCCTTTAAGTCATTTAGTTCCAGATAATTGTGGTCCAGCTGTTCTCTGCATCTTCCACACTTCATATAAACCACCCAGGCACCCCAAGAGATTGGGGCAATGTCTGCCTAGTACAGGTCAGAAGGATAACAAGTAGTTCCCTGGTCTGACACTTCTAAGTGCAATTAAGAAGTGATAGCTCGTGTGAGCATTGCTGAAGCTCGGGGGTTTGGTGGTGAATTGACTCTGGGCTTTTATTCACATCTCTGCTCTCTTTACAGTTTCCCGTCTTAATCTGGCTGTGGTTTTTCTGAGGGGTCTTCATGTGACATATTCCTAGAAAAGTCAATTCCTCCCTGGTTCTTGTTGAAAAAGGAAATTGGCCAGATGGGACTTGACGCCTCTTCTCAAGGAACAACTTTGGAGCCAACTTCCTCCTCTGCGGCCCCACTTTACAATACATACAAAAAGTACCAGAGTTCCTTTCCCTAGGAAAAAGGCAGGGATACAGGATACAGCGTTTACTCTAAGTTTTTCATTTTATTTCTAAAATCATCATTGGGCTTCCACTTTGTGAAATGCCCTCTTCTCAACTGAAGGCCTTTGTCATCCTGAGTGAATTGAAACAATTGAATTGTGGATACTAACACCACAGCCCAGCAGAACCAGATGGAAGTTGTACTTTTAAGAACTGAATTTCTCACTATCCTTATGAATTTTGGAATTTTTAAAAAATTTGTTGGAGCCTCCAGTTACTTTTTTGTTTGCTTTTTGCTTTTAAGTGATCTGGTTGATCATTACTAGGTTTATATCCAGAAGCATAAGGACATTTGAACTAGATGGTATATCACGGCTCAATTTATAATTGCTAGTGTGTGGAAACAACCTAAATGCTCATCAACCCAGGAATGGATTAACAAACTGTGGTATACGGATACCATGGATACTATTCAGCCGTAAAGATGGTGATTTTGCATCTTTTTGTATTAACCTGGAACTGAAACACATTCTTTTTAGTAAAATATCAAAAGAATGGAAAAGCAAGTACCCAAGGCACTCTATGGATACGAAGCCAGTAGATGATCTAATATATGCCCACGTAAGAGAAAAACTCAATTCAAGTTCTGGGATGGGGGAAGGAAGGAGGAGGGATTCGGGAGAACGGAGGGCGATTGGTGTGCTCCCACCTAATGGGCACAGCGTCAGGGCATATGACACACCTCCTGGGGGTGGGACCCAACTATAAGAGGGACTGTGCCTAACAAATACGAACATGGTAACCTAGTTGTTTGTACCCTCACATTAATCTGAAAGAAAAATAAATCACCTCGGCTTGAGGAAGCCGCCTTGCCTCTTTCCCAAGGATGAACTGGGGCGCCAAGGTACTTGAAGTCAGATCACTCTTTCACAATTTTATTTTGAGAGTATTGCCGATTCACATGCAGTTGTAAGAAATAACATGGAGGGATTCTCCGTATCTTCTCCCCAAGCTTTCCCCCAGTGGTCCTTCTTGCACAAGTAATGTACAACATCAAAACCAGAAAACGACACTGACACAAACCCACTGACCTTCTCCAGACGTTGCCCGGTTTATTTTCATTCATCTATGCACATGTGTGTATTTAGTTCTGTTTTAATTTTCCAGAGCTTCCCTAACGAAGCACAACAAACTGGGTGGCTTAGAACAATAGAAATCTCTCCTCTTTAGAACCGGAGACCAGAAGTCCACAGTCAAGGTGATAGTGGGGCTACGCGCAGGGTGTTTCTCGGCTTCTGATAACGTAGGACCAATCCCTGTCTCTGCCACTACCTGTGTGCTTTCACTTCTTGTTCCTTCTTTGTATGTGTGGGTCTAAATTTCCCTCTTCTTGTAAGGACACCAGGCATATTGGACTACGGGGCCACACTAGTCCAGTATGAGCACCTTTTAACTGATTATATCCATAGTGACCCCATTGCTAGATAAGGTGATATTCTGAGTTAATAGAGGTTAGGACTTCAGCATATCTCTTTAGGGGACACAAGTCAACCTGTAAGCAATTCTATGGAATTACGTTACACCTGTAGATTTTTGTGCCCGCCTCCACATTCAAGATTAAAGAACAGTTTTACCAATACCAGGACCCTTTTATAACCATAGATACCTCTCCCTTCCTCCAGTACCCTACCCCTAGAAACGCCAGGAATACCAGTCATGTGTTACCCATCTCTATAATTTTATCCTTTGAAGAGTATTGTATAAATGGGATTCCATAGACCACTTTGTAAACCTAATGCTCCACACACACACACACACACACACACACACCCACGGCAGGGCAGTGACTATACCTATGAATTTTCTACCCTATCAGATGGCAATAATTTTGAGTTTATTTCCTCCCACTTATTTTTTTCTGGGTTCTTTGTTGGCCTGAATGTCACTCAGCACTTTCTTCCGCTTCTTTGCAAGACAAGATTGGAAATCATGGGAAGTGTTTGGTCTCTGGTGGGTGGATGAGACTTTTCTGTCACTCTGCTCTTCAAAGGTAGACCAGTGCTTACAGTAGCAGAGACCCAACTTGTATTTCCAACATGCGGAAAAGTGGTAGATCTTCGGGAATGAAAGATCATGGAATCCTCAAGGGCTCCTGATACAAAAATGTGTGATATACCAACAATTACATCCTGCAGTGTTACTGCTACATGAGAATAGGAAAGCTATTTTAATCTCTCTTTTCACCTTTCTGAGACTCACACGAATACAGATCAAACAGATTCTGCTGCCCTACAGTCCGCCATCCTCCAGGCCGTCCTTGGGAGCTGGACATTAAGAAGGCTGACTGCTCTTTCCTTAGGTTTTTTGCTTGTTTCCCCGTGTTGTCATGTCACCGGACTTGTCTATTCTGTCTACCGGGCATGTGTTCCCTGAATTGGGACAGCTCATATAGCTTTGGCTTATTTCTAGGAATTAAAATAAAATTGGAACTCCTACAATGTGCTTGTTCCAGATTCAGAATGTCTATGCACAAAGCATCAAATTGTGTTTCTAAAGAGAAAGCCCTGCAGGCATTTTTGGATGCCCCTGAATGAAGAGCCAAAGGCTGATCACTCACTGTGGTCCCGAATTGCCAAATGGTTTTCTTACCGGAGAGTAAGTGGGACCTCTCTCAAAGCTTCTTCATTGTCCCGAACCGCAGCTATTTTTGTCCCTTACAAATGTTGTAGCAATTTAGCAATCTACCGATTTGACTTTTTTCCATAAACATGCTTCCTGTTAGATGCATAATTCACATTCACACACAAACGGTGAGATGTTTGCTTAGCAAGAGCTATAATTTAAACGTAACCTTTGTAGAAAGCCATTCAGCAGCGCCTGTGTGTAAAGTGTAATTTAGTCGGTAGAAGCAATCTTCCTCTCTACTGTTCTAATATGGGAGCTTGTTTGCTAAATAATCATTGTAGCGTTTTGCTCAAAGTGGTGATTTTATGTGTTTTTTTCCCCCACCACTTGTAAATGTTGCCAAGGTAAATGAGAATTCTTTGGAAACTGTTACTGTCATGTAGTTTGCATTTGAAAATGTCACAATAAAGCAATGTTCTTTGATGCCAAGAAGCATGGAACATTAGAATGTGATGAACAGAGCCCCTAAATATAACAAAATAACAGCATCATGGCTCACTTTTCTCTTAAAATGAGAGGCTTTTTGTTGTTTTTATTCTAAAGGATCTGGTTGGAGGAAAGAGCTGGGAGTAATAGAGAATGTATAAAGAACCATCAAAGTGAGAGTTTAGAGGAAATTATTATTATTTGTAGCTTGGGCCAAATGGAAAGGAAGAGAAATTTGGGAGAAAAATGTACTCCAAATAAGTGAAATGGAGATTATAGTCCAAAATATGCCATTAACACCAAATTACAAAAGTCTTTCCAAGAGCCGGGGGAGGCCCAAAGTAAAAGCAAAGTTTTAAAGGTGTAATTTGAAGAACCAGGAGAAAATACAAACAGGAAAAAAGAGAGAGAGAGAAAAAACACAGAGGCGTTCAGGCGGGAGAGAACATCATTTTCTAAGTGCACAGTCTATCTCTTTTCTTTGTTCTCTCTGTTTCAGCGTTAGTGACTATCAAGCCTAATTTTTTGTGTTTGAGTCCTAACAGACGGCCAGACGGCAATGTTTGTTAAATCTGGGTAGCACGTGTTACCCCTTGGCAGTTGTTACATTATCTTTTGAACTTCTGTACTTTCCAATTATGACAATTTCTAAATTATGATGTTGGGAGTTTGAGTGCGTTAAAGAGACCATAGGAATGACAAATGAATGACATCATGGGATGATAGTATGGGAAAAGCTAGCTGCATGATTTTCAAATATTTGAAGGCACAACAATTTGTTGTATTCTTCGTCCTTCAAAAGTTTGTTCAGTGATTACTAGGTGCCAATCACTATGCTGGGCCCGAGACATCAGAAAGTGAGAGATTTTGCATTGTGTTGTGGAAGACTCAGTATTCTGGAACTTCTTAATGGTAAGTTGCAGGGGACCCCATGGTGGCATATTTTCTCTTCTGAATAGTTCCGTATTTATTGTTTTTCAGCTTATTAAGATACTGCATTTCTCCCTATCATTTGTCATCATCTTATGAGCTACAAAGAGTTAATCTTTTTCTATTACAGTGTACTTGGGTTCTGATTACTCATCTGACTTCACCATTATGCCCTATGCTTGCTTCAAATAACCATCATCAGTTAAGATATTTTAAAAGACTAAGTCTATTGCTTTGACCTCAATTTTATTTTTTAAATTAAAAAAAAATTTCATATTATTTATTTATTTCAGATTAGTGTGAGGGTACACATTTGTTTGTTAGGTACATTTGTTAGTGGAAGTCGCTCTTGTAGCTGTGCCCTGCCCCCAGGAGGTGTGCCACATATCCTTACATTGTGCCCACTAAGTGGGGGCACACCAGTCCCCCTCCCTGCCTTCCCTGATTCCCCCTCTCCTCAAGTTGAACTAAGTTTGAGTTTTTCTCTTATGTGGGTACATATTAGATTGTCTACTGGCTTCTGAAGCCAATTTTAAAGCAAGATTTCAAAATATTTTCAGCAATGAAAGGATAAGTACGTAGTTATCACTTTGAAAGAGAAAAATATTGATTTAGATGCCAGTGTTCTGACATGTTTCTTTCTGAAAAAGAGTCTTCTTACTTTAATCACATGTTGGACATGTGTTTACATATTGAAAATTCAATGCTGGTTCAATATTGACTATTAATTAGCTTTGGCTTGAGATTGTCTCTTTTCAAGTGGCTAGTGAGAACACCCAAACAAGAGGAAACATCATGAAATTTACCTGCGGACCATTTAACTCACCAGGTCCTCAAAGTCATAACCATGATATCTACAGCATAGCACCATTTTTTAATGTAACAGATTGTCATTAAAATTAATATTGCATTGCAGTTGCTCTTTTTTATTTATTTATTTATTTTTACTGTTGGGGATTCATTGAGGGTACAAAGAACCAGGTTACATTGATTGCTTTTGGTAGGTAAAGTCCCTCTTATAATTGGGTCCTGCCCCCAAAAGGTGTGTCCCACACCGTGGACCTCCCATCTTTCTCTGCTGGCCCCTTCCTCCACCCAGTTACTTTTGTTTTAGGCTGCAAGTTTCTCGAGGACTAAGGCTATAGCCTTTAGCACAATGTAGATCTTTAGTAAGAATGGATTAAATGTGTGCTTGTTGACTCGCTACCTCCATTTGTGTGCTCCAGTGATATGATTTACATTTTGAAACAATAGCCTTTTCTCCTAATTTCAGGAACGGAATTATGTTCAACATTACACGATGAATGAAATTATTCTATGGAAATATCACAATCTTGAAAATCATATTGTGACTTCGGGCAACTTTGGATTTGAGACGGTATCAAAGTTAGTTTAATAACAAGTATAGAATATTGGGCTAGGCAAAGAAGTTGCCTTGGTGAACTAGATGACTCCACGTTTTAAACTGGTCAGTGATTGCAGCTCTTCTAGAAGGGCCCACAGCTTTCAAAAATCACATATTGTTTTCCTTAAACTGGGTGTTTTCTCAAGTGAAAAGGGGCATTGTTAATAATGTTTCAGGACAGCAATTGTAAACCAAGACAGTTCCAGGTAAAGGAAGATGAGAAGTCACCTATGTGTGAGACTGGTCCCTGGTTACCACTTCAGCTGTGTCTTAGTCTGTTCAGGTTGCTAGAATAAAACACCACCAACCATGTGGCTTCTAAGAAACAGAATGTATTTCTTACCGTTCTGGAGGCCGGAAGTCCAGGACTCGGGTGCTGCTGGCAGACTTGGTGTCTGATGAGCGCCTGGTTCATAGCTGGTGCCTTTTCATTATATCCTTGCCTGATGGGAAGGGTAGGGCAGCTCTCTGGGGTCACTTTAGAACAGCACTAATTCCATTCAGGAGAACTCAGTCCTCATGACCCGATCACCTTCCCAAGGCCCCACTTCCTATACCATCATGGTTGAAGTAGCTGTCAACATAAGAATTTTTGGGAACATAACAGTAAAGACCATAGCAAACTATCTCAGGACACACAGAGCTTCACTTGGGAACTCAGGAATGTTTTAGGGCATAATAGGCATCTCTAGTTAGTGGCACTACTGTAGGAATTTCCAGGCGGTCTTGCTCACCCCCCATATCTGTGTCCTCCTTCCAGGTGAGCTGGGCCCATCCTGCTCCAGGAGCCCTGGCAGCCCTTCCCATAGCAGGACTTTTCCTGCCCATCTTCCCATGTCCAGTCCAGCTGCCCTCCCCAGGGAAGGACACTAATCTGACTCTAATATTGTTTTCCTGGGCTCCACAAGCTACATGCAACTTGTTCCCAGAACCTGATTCTTCCTCAGATATTGGTGCTTCTCAGGAATGAGAATGGAATTTTGCCACAGAAATTGGGAGCAGTTTTGTACAGGCAGTCAAGGTCTCTTTTGTGTGGCTGGAGTCAGGCTTTGTGCTACCCTTGGTCCCTTTTCTTTTTTTTTTTTTTTGTTTCCCTCTGCAGCCAAGTCTTCCTAACTCTCAGAGCATCCCAGGGGAGCATTTTTTTTTTGAAGTGTATTATAATTTCCTTAGGGGGTGGTTAAATCAGAAAAGGATTACATTGGGTCACAAAGTATGCACAAAATATACAGTTAAATAAAGCTCTCTTGGAATGAGTTTTTTTTCATTACCAGAAATTTATACTTAATTGGGATAAAATACATTTATGTCTATTATTATTAAAATATAAAGTAGCCTTCAGCAGCAATGTAGTTAATAATAGCAAACATTTACCAAGTACCTATTATAGGCCAAATACTTTATGTACTTATGTTCACTACTAATGCCAAAAGACATCTTTGAAATGTGGGATGATAATTACTCCCACTTTATTAATTAATGAGAAAACTGAGACTCAGAGAGGTTAAATAACCTGTTCAAAGGGAAGTAGCTAATAAGAAGTAAAGCAGGGATTTGAACCCAGGACTCCTGTGGGTTAGAGCCCAGGCTTTAGGTACTGTCATGTTGCCTCCACACAGACAACAGGCAATCCTGAATACTTCTGGGGTGAGTTTGTTTTTAATGCCCTCCTTGCCATTCCCAAACCATTACTTCTGCACCCTATTGTCCAATCTCACTCCTTTGGGGTCCTTGCTGGCCAGCTAAATTGCCATCCCTCCTGAGTCTCCATCTCCTCTCCTTTGCCCTCCCAGGAGAATGAATCCAAGTGGGTCAGTTACGTCCTTGCAGTTCCTCTGTCTCTTCATTTCCAGGAGAGCCAGAGTAAATGTCAGGGTCTACTCTTCAGTCAACTGAGACCAAATGACTGTGTTTTGTTTATGGAATGTGGTCCTTGATGATGGAATAATGTCACTTCCAGATTTGGACCATAAAGGCTCCTGAAGCTCTTCTCCTTGCCACTGGATGTCACTGTCACCAGTGACTGCGTGTGGTTGTCACTGATGACAGCAATCACTCCATCACTGGTCTTGTGTGGTGGGCACTGGTCTCTAGAGGATGGCTCACCAGAGCCTGTGCTCACCATCTCAGCACAAATCCCTTGTACGCTCATGGCCTCGCTGGCTTCCCTCTTCATCCAGCTGAAAGCTGTTTTCCTTTTAGACTATAAGTTCCTCAAGTACATCTTCTCGGCCCTCCCAGCTAGGTCACAGTACCAGTATAAGTTCTCAGGGTACCATGAGTATCTATCTTCTTCTTAGTAGTTACAGTGGTGGCTGATCCTTTAATCATACAGTTAAAATTTAAATGCCTTGAGGATGGGTTTGCTTCCATTTTGCCCAGTGTGGAATCTGTGACACCCAGCACTGTGCTGACACAGAGCACATATTGAATTAACGTGTATTACAAGAACAGGTGGATGAGTGAGTGAATGAATACCCAATGTCAGCATTTTACTATCTTCCTATTTTTAGAAAAGGAGAACACAGATGCATTTTCTCTCACAATTAAAAATATGAAAAATACAGAATTGTGTATATGGCTCCTCTTAGGGTCTTAGATTTAGAGAAATTATTTTAGCAATTCAGGATGTGGAGGCTCATGCCTATAATCCTAGCACTCTGGGAGGCCAAGGTGTTGGATTACTTGAGCTCAGGAGTTTGAGAACAGCGTGAGCAAGAGACCCTGTCTCTACTTAAAAAATACAGAAAAATTAGCTGGGTGTCATAGTGGGTGCCATTAGTCCCAATTACTCTGGAGGGGAAGGGAAGAGGATCACTTGAGCCCAAGAGTTTGAGTTTGCTATGAACCATGATGCCATGGCGCTCTAGCCTAGGGCAACAGAGACTCTGTCTCAGAAAAAAAAATATTTTAGCAATACTTACTTTAGATTTTTGTAAAGTTTTCTCCTAAACTAGAATGCATAGTTAGAAGTTTGGTCTCATAGGGATTTCAAATATAACAGAGTGTGTTTTTGAAACTGTAGGCAAATAAGCATTTCTGTATTCCCCGATCGCGTGCTATAATTTGTTTCTTTTGTTGTTCACTGCTGCCTATTTCAGCGTGTCTTGGTTCTCTAGGGTCTATACAATTGTAGAGAAAAAGGAAAGTTATTTCCATTGGCTTTTTGCAAATTTTATTTTTACTTTTCCAATCGAATAAACGTTAGATTCCGTGATGCTCTCTACCTGAAACTTGTATGATAAAGTGTGAAATTTCATGTTTTATGGCACTTGCTGATGGTAATGAGCATATACAAGTTCTTCAAAAAGATCATGGTAATTTGCACTTTTTTCTAAGAACTCTGACATTTAGTTTATTTGCTATAATATTTTAAGTTTTTCAAGAGTTACTAGTTTTTGTTTATGATGTTAATTTCAAGAAAAAAAGAAAGGAAAGAAAGAGAGAGAGAGAGCATTTCTTTAGGGCTGGCCACGTAATTAGTGTTTATCTAAGATTTTACCAAATTGTTTAAGAATACACCTAATTTTCTTAGATCAAGCCTTAGAGAAGTTGTAATGATTAAAAGTACAAATTGTGATATCTTAATATACTGAACTATGAGGAAATCGTTGAAGGAATCATCATATGAAGAAAACCCCAGGGAGGTTATTAGCAATTTAACATTTACAGTTCGTGAGAGAATGCTAATTTCACTTACTAGAGCGGAGTACAAAGATGGTAATCATCGTCAGACCCATTGGTAGTACAAGCCTAAAATGTGAAGTTGACTGTTGCACAGACATGCTTAGATTCAATGCAGATGATACTACAGAGGAAGTTGAGCATCACTGATGCAGTAAATTTCCTTCCAGATTCCTTTTCCTGGAATCCTGAATGAATCACAGTGGCTTGATCTGAAGACATTTCCCAGTTCTGTGACATGGCAGATACTAGCTGAAGATGAGGATGTAAACGTAGATCATGAAGCTTTCTAGTAACTCGAGATAAAGCCACTTGTGTCTCCTGATCAATTTTTATGACCCACCCTTTTTCTGTCCTGTTATTAGGAACCACACAAGTACCTCGACACTCCTGGTTTCTTCTTTTACCATACTAACTAGCTCTTCAGGATCCTAACTTGATTCCAAGGTATTAGGGGAAAAAAATATTTTTTTAATGCTCCTTTTCACAAAGAAATCTACCATGTCATTTGTAGGTAAGGAAACTGAGGCCCAAAGAGGTAACCTGAGTTGTGCAGTTGTCAAATGAGTTAGTAAAAAAGCCCAGTATAAACTCTAAGCTCTTAGCTTGATATTTTTTTTTTCTAGTATGTTATGTTCATTATTTCCTTTGGGCTAATAATGGTTGTTCCATCCTCCTAAGTATGGAAAATCGATCTTGAACAGTTGAATAACAAAATTACCTGTGTCTCCTTAGAATTAAAACATCTCTTTCAAATTTTTTAAATCACTAATAAGTTATTTTTCTTACATGGACAAAAAGAACAAAACCTGGGAAACTGGAATGCCAATACAACAGTCCAAAGGATACAGGAGGAAAGAAAAAGGAAATAGAGAATGTGGAGGTGACGTAAATTAAGAGTAAAGAGGAAAGAAATGGGAGGGCGGGAAATAGATTAATTTGTGCTCCTCTGAAACTCAGGCTTTCAGATGCACAATGATGTGAGATAACTTGAAGTTTTAGGTAAACTATTTTCTTCTAAAGGATACTACTTATTTAATAATGAGTACTTTGTAAATGTTAGTTAAGTGCAGAAAACAGCACCAAATCACTGGCAAAATTATCTTTCTCTATTCTTCCTATGTTTAATCCTCACTTTATGAAAGAACTGTCGCTAACAGAGTTTTCAAACACGTTCAAGGTCACTAATAGATATTTCTTTTCAGGATTTTTAACATGGTCAAACACAGGCAAAGATTGCATTGATCTCTTAATCTCAAAGGTGCTTTGTGGAGCTATATAAAGTTTACCATCGCCGATAACCCTATTGCATAAATTAGGATCTATGAGTAGATCATGCAGCCTGAATTAGTAATTCTCCAAGCCATTATTATTCTTCATTGTATAAATTGAGTGGTTACTCTGGGCCAGGCCATGCACACGCACTAGGGAATCAAAGATGAATAGGACAGTCTTGTAGGAAAGAGGAGTCTGAATTGAAGTTATCACAATGCAGTGTACTAAACACAGAGATGAAAAGACCTCAAAGCAACCCATGAGAGCATGCAATGGGATCTCTGCTGAGTTGGAAGGATGTGAGGAGAAGAGGGCTGCCATGTCAAAATACCACAGTCTGGGGGAGCTTAGACAACAGAGATTTATTTTCTTAGAGTTGTGTAGGCTGGAAGTACAAGATCAAGAAATTGTAAGGGTTGGCCTCTTCAGAGGGCTCTCCTTGGCTGTCTTCTTTATTTTTCTGAGACAGAGTCTGACTCAATCACCCTGGGGTTGAGTGCCATGGTGTCATAGCTTACAGCAACCTCAAACTCTTGGGCTCAAGAGATCCTCTTGCCTCAGCCTCTCAAGTAGCTGGGACTACAAGTGCCCATCACAACATCCCACTATGTTTAGAGACAGGGTCTCATTTTTGCTCAGGCTGGTCTTAAACTCCTGAGCTCAGGCAATCCTCCCAGGTCACTGGGCTTTAGCCTTCTAGAGTGCTAGGATTATAGAAGTGAGCTACCATCTTCAGCTGTAGTTAACATTTTAGAAAGTAGAGAACTAAGCCCAGGGATTTTTTTTTTTTTAAGACAGAGTCACACCTTATTGCTCTTGGTAGAGTGCTGTGATGTCATAGCTCATAGCAATCTCAAACTTTTGGGCTCGTGATTGTCTTACTCAGCCTCCTGAGTAGCTGGGACTACAGTCACCCACAATGACACCTGGCTATTTTTAGAGATGGGGTCTTGCTCTGGCTCAGGCAGTCCACCCACCTTGGCCTTCCAGGGGGCTGGGATTACAGGTGTGAGCCACCACACCCGTCCTGAGGCTATCTTCTCTCATGGCTTTTTCCCTGTGCAAAATCATCCTGGTATCTCTCTGGTGCCCTGATCTCTTTCTGTAAGGACACTGGTGATATTGAATTAGGGCCCCCCTTAACACGTCCCTTTAACCTCATTACTTCTGTAAAGGCCCTGTCTACAAATACGGTCACATTCTGTGATATAGGGATCTAGTACTTTAACCTAGAAGGTCTGACAAGTAAGTTCTCAAGCTCATCATAGAAAAAGTGCCACATACCTTACTACTGAATATCACTCCGGTCACCTTTAAAGTACTCCACTAGGGAAGCTGTGCACTGGCACCAGTGCCTGGTCCTTCAAAGCAATTATAGAACTCTTTTTCAAGAATGACCATCAGAGCTGTTATTGTACAGCACACACTAATAATAATGAGCACCACTCAGCAAGACACTACCACAAATCAACAGCAACAAAGCTGTGAGACACTGATATATCAAAGCTATGAAACCTTTACCAAGTTGTCTGTACAGTGCTGCCAGTGTAAGCACACGTTGGCAAGTTCAGGTCTCATATGATGACAGCTCTGATGGTCATTCCAGAAAAAAAGTTCCAAAGTTGCTTTTAAGGACTAGGCACAGGTATGTGTTTCCCTGAAAATAAGACCTACCCAAAAACTAAGCCCTAGCAGGATTTCTATGCATTTGTTAAATATAAGCCCTACCCCGATAATAAAACCTAGTGATGGGCGTGGCTATGCAGATACATGCATTCCACGCAGAGCGGTAAGGAAGACTGGAACACCTTTTATCCGCCACAGCTCCTTTCTCCGAGCTTTTTGCACTTGTGTGGGTGTATGTGTGGTAACCACCGTTGCAGGCATCCTATTGCACATTTGTGAATGCCTAGGGGAAAGGAGTTCACACATCACTAGTGCCAGCCCCATCAACAAGGTCAGCTCCCCCTGTCGGGTTCTAGAAGAAGATGACTTCACTGTATTTGAATAAATGTGGATTGTTGTATTATACTTAATAAAAATAAGGCATCCCCTGAAAATAAGCCCTACTGTGTCTCCTTGAGGAAAAAATAAGACAGTGTCTTATTTTCAGGGAAACACAGTATCAGAGCACAGCTTCCCAACGGGAGTGCTCTGAAGGTGACCATACTGATGGTGTTCAGCAGTAAGGTATACAGCATTCTTTTCTAGGACAAATTATGAGCTTAATTGTCAGACCTCCATATGAATTTGGGTGGGAGTCAAGCTTGGGATATAACAAAGATCATCTGAGATGTTAAGAGAAAGATGTGGGTCTTTGAGTTATGTACCAGGAGCTGCAGGTCCACTCTGCAGCTCAGAGCAGAGCCTTCCCTCCTTGAGCATTCCCAGAATCACTCAGGGGCCTTATGGAGACAGATTGCTGATCAGTTTCTCTGATTCAGGAGTCTAGGTAGAGGTCTGGAGTAGGGGCTGAGAAATTGCATTTCAAGCAGATTCCCTGGTGCCACTGTTGCTACTGCTGCCATTAATCGGGCAGCCAGACTTTCAGAGCCCAGCCTCAGATCCAGGTGAATACCAAAGGCCCTGCTGATCTCCAGAGGGGGCTGAGTGATTTCTGGAAAGAGCTCTGCAAAGATTGGCCTGGAGAAACACTATGCACTTTTCTTTTCTTAGCCTGGTTACAGAAGCTCCTTTTTCCTGACTGTTATCTTTAAGCAGCTCATTTTGTTCCCTGGAGATAAAGATTGCCACTGTTTCCTCTTCTCCCTGCCCCCACCACCCGTGCTTTTTATTTTCCTATTTTTCTGAGCTGTTTGCTTCACATGGGCTCTTCATCTGTCTGTGAATTGTGACTGTTTATTCCCCTCACAGTGTGGTAATTTCTAGCCTTGCAGAAGATAGTAGCTCTGGGATTTGTCATTGTGAGGCCTGGTTTTATGCTTCCTTAATATGCTCAGTTGTCTGTGTCCTGAGCAGTGTGTGTGCATGGAGCGGGTCGAGGCAAGCAGGTTTATCCTATTTGAAGGACTTTTCATCATGGGACTCTGGTATTTATTTATCCTTAAGACTACTCCTGGGGAGGGCTGGTGCCTTTTGATGCTGTCTTAAAGCTGGGTAGTTGAGATTTAATGCCAACTACCAACAATAATCATAAAGCAAGAAACAAAGGAATTACGTTTATAACATTCTGTTTTCCAGGCACTAAGTTGGCTACAGAGGCATTTGTTATCATTATGGACATTGATATTAAGTGAGTTCATTAATATTTTACTTTGTGTTATCAGGGTTGAATGATAGTAAGCAGTGGTAGGCAGACTGCTGAGAACACAAAAGAAGGGATTTTTAAACTCACTACTCTTTTGCCTGTATGTCCACTTATGAGATGTGCACACGGGTAAATTCAGTCATTTCATCCAGCTCTACAATCCATTTGGATCACTCCTGGGGCAAAGAAACAGTCGAACTACCCACCGGGTGGACATCACCATGTCTTCATTTTACAGTTTGACATAACAGAACTGACATTGCCTTTCTGTGTGTTCGTATATTACCTATACATGTCTGTAGCAGTGAACACCAAAAACCCAAAGTGGTTGTACAAATGATGAATGTAGATGCCATAGCAAAAGGCACTGGTGAAAGAGTACTCATTTCTTTTGCTCATTAACCATCCCTCGGTCTGGGTTGCTAAGGAGCTACTCTTCCAAAAATATAAACCCTTCTTGAGTTGATTATGTTGATCATCTATTCATTCAACAAATATTTGCTAAGTGCCTTCTATGTGCCAGGCATGTATATTAGCAGCTGTGAGCAGAGTAGTCAAGAGACAAGTCCCTCTTCTCCTGGAGCTTGTTATATGCTGAAGGAGATAAGGAACAAACAAACAAAATCAACAACTGCATAATGGCAGCGTGCTAGGAACTGAACAGGAGGATGTGATAAACACACTGGGTGGTCGGGAAGGTGGGATGAGAAGTTGACATTTAAGCTGAGACAGGGGAGGTGAGAATGACCCATCCACACAAGAGGAAGAGAATAATGTGGGTAGAGAGAGCCACACATGGGAAAGCCTTAAACTACAGATATCCTAACCAAACTGTCTCCCAAAGTCTATGGAATTGAAGGAATATGTGTTTATGCTGTTGGGTAACAGTCGAAGGTAACTTTTTTTCTGTATATTCATTGAACAGTGGCTCAAAGGTAGTTTTTTTTCTTTTCTTTTCTTTTTTTTTTTGAGACAGAGTCTCACTATGTCACATTTGGTAGAGTGCTGTGGCATCACAGCTCACAGCAACCTCAAACTCTTGGGTTTAAGTCATTCTCTCGTCTCAGCCTCCCAAGTAGCTGCAACTACAGGCACCTGCCACAATGCCCAGCTATTTTGTTGTTGTTGTTGTAGTTGTCATTGTTGTTTAGTAGGCCTGGCCCTGGGCTCGACTCCGCCAGCCCCAGTGTATGTGGCTGGTGCTCTAACTGCCGAGCTGCAGGCACTGAGCCTCAAAGATAATTTTGAAGAGAAGTTAGAGTTAGGTGAACCAGAGCTTGGTGGGCACTCAGTGGTCTTTGGGAGAGCCATAGCCAGGGGGAGAAATAAAGGAAATGTGGCAAAGATACATTTTTCTATTTAGGACTTACGTGTAACGTGGTGATGCCAACACGAGGCTGTGTGCTACAGAGGATTTTCCCCAGGACAGAATCCTTTGAGAAAGGGCAGCATTCCTCAACTCTTGGCCCCTGCACATTCATCTGGTTAAGTGCTGTGCCATTCCCATGGAGATACACGCACACAGTGACTTTCCCTGTAGCCTTACCTGCTTGTCTCAGCTGTGGGCAGGATGAGCTACATTCCACCTATATAGATAATATAGGTCTGTTTGGAATTGCCCATAAGATCTATAATTCACTTGGATTGGCCATTCAGCAAATGAAGGAATCTCAGATTCTGATTCGACCATGCTCTGTTCAGCAATACTGTACAGTTGATAAGTGAAAAAGTTCAGTCAACCTATCCTTCAGTGTTCAAAACATCTACACAGTTTGGACATTTCACTACATTGGCCATAATTTGAGTCGGCATCAAAACTGTTTAAACTAGCCCAAATGAAATGGGGGATCAAAGTCACCATCTTTTTTAATGGTTGAATAGTATTCCATGGTGTACACATACCACGGCTTGTTAATCCATTCCTGGGTTGGGGGGCATTTAGGCTGTTTAAATAGTTTGGTGATTGTAAATTGAACTGTGATAAACAGTCTAGTGCAAGTGTCCTTATGATAGAAGGATTTTTTTCCTTCTGGGTAGATGCCCAGTAATGGGACTGTAGGATCAAATGGGAGGTCTAACTTGAGTTCTCTGAAGGTTCTGCATACTTCCTTCCAAAAAGGTTGTATCAGTTTTCAGTCCCATCAATAAAAGGGTTCCTTTCTTTCCATATCCACACCAGCATCTGCAGTTTTGAGATTTTGTGATATGGGTCATTCTTGCTGGGGTTAGATGATATCTCAGGATGGTTTTGATTTGCATTTCTCTAATAATTAGGGACAATGAGCACTTTTTTCATATGTTTGCTAGCCATTTGTATTCTTTAGAGAAGGTTCTATTATCTCTCTTGCCCATTGATATTTGGGATTGTTGGCTCTTTTCATGTGGATTAATTTGAGTTCCCAAAAAATAGGGAGACTTTACATCCTTTGTATTAACCTGGATGGAAGTGGAACATATTATTCTTAGTAAAGCATCACAAGAATGGAGAAGCATGAAGCCTATGTATTCAATTTTGATATGAGGACAATTAATGACCTAGTATGCGGTGGGGGGTGGGGAAAGGGGAGAGCTGAGAGAGAGATAAGGAGGAAGGGGCATGGGAGAAGGGAGGAGAAGAGAGAGGGAAGGAGGGTGGGGATGGGGTCTCAGTGTGTGACACACCTTTTGGGGAAAGACACAATTATAAGAGGGACTTTACCTAACAAATGCAATCAGTATAACCTGGTATCTTATGCCCTCAATGAATTCCCAACAATTAAAAAAAAAAGAAAGAAATGGGGGATCAAGGCACTTATTGTATTCTAATCATTCATTCAAACGTTTAAAGAAAGCCTGACAGATTGGGTAGAACCCATTTCATGCCACCTGGAAGATGAGGAACTTTTGGAGTCAGGAACGGTATTTCATGGTTGATTCTGCTTGGCCATGGGAAACTCAGGCCTGACATAATCCCGTTCCACTCTCACAACCCAGGGATGTACTTTACAAAGGCATCACCATAAGCCACAGCAGAAATTCACTGATGTCTATGTGTTTTTCAAAGGGTAATAATACCTACTATTTATTGAGATAAATGGAATTTTGCAAAACAATAAGTGAGAAGCTATCCAGACACAGGAAGCAATATATACTGGGTCTCAAAGTTGGGTAAGAGTTGGCTATGTTCAAAAATGGTTACTCAGGGCAGTGAGTGTGGCTCAAGGAGTAGGGTGCTGGCCCCATATACCTGGGGTGGTGGGTTCAAGCCCTGCCCCGGCCAAAATTGCCAAAAAAAAAAAAAGTTAAAAAATGGTTATTCAGGCTGAGCACCATGACTCATGCCTATAATCTCAGCATTTTGGAAGGCTGAGGCGGGTGGATCTCTAGAGACCAGCCTGAGCAAGAGTGAGACCATGTCCCAACTAAAACAGCCAGGTGTCATGGCTGGTGCCTATAATCCCAGATACTTGGGAGGCTGAGGCAAGAGAATAGCTTGAGCCCCCGAATTTGAGGTTGCTGTGAGCTTTGACCCCATAGCACTGTATCCCAGATGACAGTGTGAGATTTTGTCTCAAAAAAGAAAGAAAGAAAAGAAACAGAAAAAAAGAAAAGTTATTCGTTTATGCTAGCACACAGGACGAATGGGGAAGAATGAGGAATCAGGTAGTTGGGCGAGTTTATAAAAGTGTTTATAAGCATCATTTTGAGAAGTGTGAGTTTTTTTTTTAGGCTAGTGGTTCTCAAATTGTAGTGTGTTTAAGGATTATGAGGGGTATGAGAGTGTTTAAAATGCAAATTTCTGAGACGTAACCTTCTGAGATGCCAATTCAGTGGATCATGAGTGCGATTTGAGTGAAAATCTGTGTTTTTAAGTTGTGTTTCAGGTAATTTGGATGCGGGAGATCCAAGAGTCAGCATCTAAAAGTTTTACTGTAACAGGACGTGCTGGGAAGGTCTGAAGCCAGTGAGAGTCTTACAAGGTTGCCTCACCCAGATTTAGTTGCATTCTTCCATTAATTTGCTGATAACTTTCTCGTTACTGATACTGTGGTAGACCAGCTGGTTTTGTGTACTTTCCCACTGGTCACCGTCAGCGGTACCCACAGGGGAATAGTATTGATGATAACAGGAAAGCAAAGATTCTTTTATTCTACAATGTGCAATGGCCTCCCATAAAAATCCTTCATGATGAATTGAAATATATAGTCGTGATTCAATTTTAAGATTTTCCTAACCGCAACTAAGTTTTATCTACGTTTGCATGGTAGATTTTTATTATTTCCAGCATGCTGTGGCAATTCATTGGCTAATCCAAACGTCTTTGCCAATTTGATTTTCCATCATTAAGGCCATTCAGTGTCCTCTGGGGTCACTGTGGGGGACCCATCACCATTCATCACTGCGTTAGCCTCTGAGCTGATCTCTAACTCCAAAGTTCTGTTTCTCAAAGCCATTTTTTTTTATTATTGCCAGAGTTAATTTCCTAAAACTTTAGCAAAGATCATGCCACTTTTAAAAACTTTCACTTGTTCCCCTAGCTGACCGCTTGCCCTTCTCAGAACAGCCACACAATTCGTGTCACTTTTACTTGCCAGGTTGCCTCTTCCTTGAATGTCCTTTCCATTACCTGAGCCACGGAAAATCTCCTTACCTGTCCTACCTCCTCCAGGATGAGTTTCCAGACTCTCGCAGTCAGAAATAATAGTTCTAGGTTGTCTTTTTTCACTGTACGTCTTACCTCTACTGTACAGCTAATTTAATTTTGCCATACGACCTACAGTAATACACACTGCCTTGTTTTATGTTACAGTTGCTTTCCTATTCTCCATCTCCCCTCTCCAAAAGGTTATATAGTATGCTTTCTCTCAGAGGCTGGGATATAAAAGCGACTTAAGGTTTGGCACCTTCAAGCTAATGACTTGCAGTACTGTTAATATGGGCATTTCTTTGACCAGTTTGTACTCATCAGAGAAGCCTAAATTGCTGGAACAAGCAACTCCCAAGTCTCAGTGGATTAACTTAGTAAAGGCTTATTTTATTTTATTTTACTTTTTTGCTCCTTTCATGGTTGGTGGAGAAGTTCATTTGTACACAGTCACATTCATGAACCCAGGTTTCTGCTTTGCTGGGACTCAAGATTTTCCCGGGTCTGGAAGTTCTATCTTGGATTTTCTGCATGAGGCTCTCAGGCAACGGGAGAGACAGACAGGAGGTTGGCTGGGATCCTTTATGAGCTGGGCTTAGAAGAGTCAAGAAAGACTTCTGCCCATATCCCTTTGGTCAGAGTCCTGTCATCTGGCCCTTCCTAATTGCAAGAGAGCCCTGGAAATATATAATAATTTAGATGTGAGCCCAGGGGTACAAGAAACAAATTTGATGAGCATTTAGTTAAATTCTCCCACACAGACCATGAACCACTTGAAATCTCCTTAAAAGCTACGTTTAGCACATAGATGAAAGGGGATGGACCTTCCTGGAAGCAACAATATGAACCAAGTCGTGGAATCCTATGAGGGCATCTCACGCCTAGGAGATGGGCGCGCAGCACGCCGTGATAAAGTCGTGTTGGTCACCGGGGCTGTCGCGGATGGAGCCAAGACCCCAGTCTCACCAGGCGGACACTTGGACTGAAGCCACACTCTGGGAGCACAGGGCATGCAGTTTGGTCACGAATGGAGACCTTCCTGAATACAGCTGAGCACCCCGGCTTCTGGGGAGGCAGCCAAGCGGGGCAGCCTGGGCGCTGCGTGCGCGCCTGGGAAGTTTACAGTTGATTGATGAAACGGGTTTCCCTCAAAGGCTCATCCGACACCCCACATCTCTTGTTTCTCACTCAATCCTCCTCTTTCCCTAGACCCTTTACACCGTGGGACATTTTTGAGTTTGACAAATGGCCCTGTCTGCATGGAGATAAACGAGGACGGTCTGATTCTTACTTAAACCTTGCAGATGGCGGTAGCCAGACGTGTTCAAACAGAGCGTGACACCTGGAGCCCCGCAGAAAACTGATAGGAATCCGGGAGGGCGGAGAAGGGCGCGGAGGCCAGGAGCAGCCCGCAGACCCGTGACCGTCCTTTCCGGAGCATTCTAAGCGGAGGGACCAGATTAGTTCTGATATGCTGATTACCCGGACTTTCCAATAACCCAGGAGGTTCATTTGGGCCAAGTCCAGACCGGTAATGCTGCAGAAATGAACCGTTCGTTTTTTTCCCTCTTACAGAACACAGAGGCCCCTGAATGTCCGCCTTTCTCACGTTTGTTTTAAAGAAGGCGTTTGCTGACAGCACCCTATGAAGACAGCTCCTTTTATTTGTCAATCGTGTCATGATCCCTGACAGAAAGGGAGTTGGGTGCTTTTAAAGATTGGTTTTCTTCCCAAATGAAGGCAAACGTGGAGAAAGGGAAGGGAAATGGAACGTGAAGCTGGTCGGGAAAGGCAGCTTCACTATTGTCCTGTGGCCTTTGTTCCCACAGAGGGGATGTTTGGTCTCTCCCCAATTTGCTAACCGTGAAAGCCCAGTTGTCCAACCATAAAAGACAGAAAAGGACAGAGGGAGGAGAGGATTTTTCCTTGGTCTCCAGACGGAAAGAGGATCTGGGATCTGCTGCTAGGTATATATGGGATCGTTCCAAATTAGGGTTCTAGAAAGCTCTATTGGACACTTGAAATCTCCGTGGATGAAAGATGAAAAATAACATCATTCAGACAGATATTTAGTATATTATTATTTTTATTTTGGTTTTTTTTTTTGATGTGTAATGGATATACATTTTTGGGGGGTACGTGTGACATTTTAATACAATCATGTATAAAGGACAATTCAGGATAATCAGGATATCTACCTCCTTAAATATTTGTCTTTTTGTATGCTCAGAATATTTGAATTATTCTCTTCTAGTCATTTGGAAATGCACAATAGATTATTGTAAACTATAGTCGCCCTACAGATCCATCAAACATGAGGCCTAATTTCTTTTGTCTTTCTTAATTTATTTATTTTTTAATGTAAAATGGGTTTCTTTATTTATCTGTACTTAGACCAGGCAAATTGGGACTGATGTCACCAAGATGCAGCCAAATGCAGCACACCTTTCTACAAACATTAGGGTAAGGAAAAAATCAGGGGATAGCAAGACAGAGGCAGAGGAGGGCAGGGGAAAGGCGTGAAGTGCATTCTAGCTAATCCTTCACCTGAACGCCTGAGGATTGAATAAGCAAAGCCTTCCATTCCTCAAAGAAGTAAAAGTAGGCCTCTTTGCCTGCTTGCTCTGGCAGTGGAGGCCTGCTTGCTGTCCATGGCAAACGTATCTTGCTCTGTAAGCCTAGATCTTGCTCTTACTTTGTAAACTTACCTTTCTCTTCCTCAATATACTTTGCTTCTTGCTTGCCTTAAAAAAAAAAAAAGTAAAAGTAGACCTACTGTTCGACTCTACAATCCTAGTATTAGGCATCCCCCCAAAGAAAAAAAAATTCACCCTAAGGACATTTGTACCTGAATGCACATAGCAGCACAATTCACAAAGCACAGCCTTAGAAACAACCACGTTTCCCCAACATGTGGACTATAAACTGTGGTTCATGTAGACCATGGAACACAATTCAGCCATAAAAATAGACAGAGGTTCTGCCTCCTTGTTAATAACCTGGGTGGATTTGGAGAACATTTTCCTAAGTAACACAAGAATAGAAAAACAATCCTCACATGTACTCAATTTGAATACCAACTTGAAACCAGAAGATCAACAATCACAGACCCAAATGAGAGAAAATCTCAAATTCCAAAAAGGAGGAAGAAAGGGTTCAGTAGCTTTGCACCAGCAGGTACAATGCATGGGTATATGGTGCACTCTCTGGGTGTAGGACACAGCTACAGCCCCTGCTTTCACCTTTCGTGTGTAAATTATATAACCCAATAGTTCGTACTCTCATGTTAATCAGAAATAAAAATACAAAAATCCTTGCCTTCTAAATATTTGTTTGTGAGAAAAAAAAATAAGAAAGACACCCCAATCCCAGGAAGTGGGAATAATCCTTCAAGCATCTTTGTATTTCTTTCTTCTCTTCTTGTGGTTAGATTCTAAATCCTAAAGCTAACTAAACTAGTATTGTAACTACTTATCTACAGCAGAGAGCCATCTGTTGTCCATAGCAGCCAAGGTTATTGGAACCTCTGATTAGACTCCAAACTTGCAACAGGCTCCCTGAGAGCCAGAATAGAGGCAGAATAGGTCCTCTAAAAAAATAAATATCTGCCAGACGTGGTGGCTCTGGCCTGACTCTAATTCTAGCACTTTGGAAGGCCAGGGCGTGTGAGTGGATTGCTTGAGCTCAGGAGTTTCATAACAGCCTGATCAAGAGTGGGATCCCATCTCTACTAAAAATAGAACAACTAGCCAAGTGTTATGGCAGGCACCTGTATTTTCAGCTACTTGGGAGGTTGATATGAAAGGATTGCTTGAACCCAAGAATTTTAGGTTTCTGTGAGCTATGACCATGGCACTCTAGCCAGAGGACAGAGCAAGACTGTCTCTTAAAAGAAAAAGACAAGACAAGAAAAAGAAAGAAAATGAGAAAAGTCCTATGTAAGAAGAAAGGATTCAGCCACTGTCCACATTGAAACTGAATAATACACCCGTCTGTACACATGTCCAGTCTGCATGTTCACTGAGTAATTTAGGAATGAATCTATGGTTTGTGGGGAGCTAAAATACGTAGTAGTTTGGTGGATTACATTGTGGCTTTCTCCAGCAGCTTCCAAGGCCATTTCCAAATCACTGGCAAAAAAATTTTGCTGAAACTGCAGGAGCACTCCAGGTCTGATTCTTCTAGGCTTGGGTACACCAGGTCTGACTGTCTCAGGAATGGGTGCTCCAAGACCAGATGTTCCAGGTTTGGTTACTCCAGGTCGGGTTGCTCCATGGTGGAAGTTCTCTAGATGTGTTCATCAGGCACACCTGGTGATAGGAAGAGTGGAGAGGCCTGGGTATTCATTCCAGGGGTTCTGAGGCCTCCTGAGCCTGAGTTACACTGCTGGTGTTCTTTAGCCAGTTGTTTTTCTGCCATCTCTTAGATTTCGTTCTCTGGTTCTGGAACCAGGTCTTAACCCATTTATAGCTGAGGTTCAGATGCTGGAAAGTTCTTCCATCTGCTGGAAGCTGAGGTATGCTGTCTCAGCTCTATCATTGAGTTGGGTGGTACACAGCTGGGTGGTAGAGAACATGGTTCCGGACTTCTGTTTCTTGACCTGGACTCTATCTTTCTTTTTCACTACACTCTTCTCTACAGAAGTGGGTAGTTTTATTTTGTGACTAGTAGAAGAATCAGAGCTGTCCTGAGTCAGCAGATCCATGGAAGTAGGAAGAGGAGAAGATCTGATTTGCTGAAGAAACATGTCCAATTGCTCACTCATTCTCAAGTGATTCTGCACAGTCCAGCACTATATTTTTAACCCTTGAAATTACAGAAGCAACAACAGTAGGGAGAATCTCTGACCCTATCCTGGTTCAGGAGTAGTGGAGCCCCCCTGTAGAAGATGTTTGCAAGGATGGATAATTTTCTCCACGCCCACAAGTCACAGGCACCGGAGAAGAGTCACTAGACTCAGATGCTGTAAGGCGAGGCGGGCTGTGGGGATGTGCAAGATCCACACACATGTTATTGAGAAGGGGAAAAATTAAAGAGTTGGACTACTAAAAAAAAAAAAAGCTAAGACTAGAGTATCTAAATAGAATCTACAGGAAAAGATCCAAATGGCCCCTCCACAACAGCAGGAGGCAACCAGCTCTATCCAGCCCAGGCCTCATTTCTTCTACCTAATGATATCTTTGCACCCATTAACAAAAACATTCCTATTATGGGGGGAGAGCTATGTGAAGTTTATTCAAAATATATTTTTCTTCTATAATAAACTTAACCTCTTGGCTTATTGTTAACATTTTTACCTTGTGAACTTTTAAATTTTTTAAACATTTTTTTCCCACTGTACAACATATCCATGTGATTTTTTTAACTTGGATTTCTGTTATAATACTTAGTTTAAACCACAAATATACAAATGCACAGAAAATATTTTTATATATTGATGTATACGCTTTTTTCTATTTTTAATTTTCTACTTTTTACTTCTTAAACTTTATTGAAAACTAAGGCATAAGCACATTAGCCCAGGGCCTCACAGAGTCAAGATCATCAATATAACAGTCTTCTACTCTACATCTTGTCCACTGGTAAGTTTTTAGGGCCAATAACACACAAAGTTCTCATCAACGATTGTAACAGTGGCTTCTTCTGTAAAACTGCCTGAGGCTGTTTTACAGTTAATTTTTTTGTAAGTATGAATATTCAAAAATAATAATAAAATAGTATAGTATACTTTTAAAGTAGATAAAAAATCTAGGAACATGGTCATTTATTATCATTATCGAATATTATACAAACTTGCCACTCTGTGCTTACACTGGGAGCACTGTACAAACAGCTCGGTAAGGTTTCATAACCTTTGTATATAACCATCCCACAGTTGTGTTCATATCAAAGTCTGTCTTGCCGAATAGCGTTCATTACTGCTGTGTATTTTTGTGTGCCATCATAGGAATGTTAGAGCTTGAATTAGAATAATGAACAAACATTAAATTACTTGTTATGCTTGGCAAGAGTAGAAGTGAAATCAGGGACATGTTAGTCCAAGTTTATGGGGATAATGCCATGAATAAATTGCAGTGTACAAATGGATTAAATGTTTTTCTGAGGGGATAGAATGTGTCACTGATGAAGAGTGTTCAGGGTGGCCAGTAACAAGTGGAACAGACAAAAATGTTGTAAAAATTTGTTGAATTGTGTGTCAAAATCATCAGCTGACTGTGAGAAGCAGGCCAAGTCAACATGGTCAGAGAAACAGGAAAATTCTAACCGAGAATGTTGACATTAGAGAAAGGTGTGTGTGGAAATAGTTCCAAAGGAGCTCACTGAGGAGCACTGCCAGGGACTTTGTAGCCAGTAAACAAACAACTGAATCAGAACACCCTTCCTACTCACCTGAGCTGGCTTCCAATTACATTTTCTTTTCTTTCTTTTTTTTTTTTTTAACTTTATTTAAATTAATATGAGGGTAAAATATTTAAGTTACATTGTTCTCACTTCCAGGGTAAATTTCCATTTGTAAAATAGCCCCTCTCCCAGGAGGCATGTTATATACCCTTACAATGTGCACATTAGGTGAGATCCCACCTCATGCCCTCTCTCCCTCTGCCATACCTCTTCCCTTCCCCTCCTGCTTCCCTCTACCCCTGAACTGGACTATATTAGTATTTTATTGTTCTTAGGAACATGTGATTGTTTGTATATTGATTTCATATTAGTATGAAGTACTTTGGATATTCATCTTTCCATTCTTGTGATATTTTACTAAGAAGAATGTATTTCAACTCCATTTAGGTAAATGTAAAAGATGTAAAGTCTCCATCTTCTTTAACAGCTGAATAGTATTCCATGGTATACATATACCACAGTTTGTTGATCCATTCATGAGTTGATGAGCATTTTGGTTGCTTCCATGACTTGGTAATAAACATTTTGTGCAAAGTCTTTGTGGTAGAATGATTTTTGTTCTTCTGGGTAGATACCTAGTAATGGGATTTCAGGATCAAATGGAAGGCCAACTTTTCATTCCTTGAGTATTCTCCATACTTCTTTCCAGACAGGTTATATTAGTTTGCAAGATACCTTTCTTGTGACA
>CAUYQV010115503.1:0-18666 GCA_963574575.1 Galagoides demidoff
CTCCAACTCCTGGGCTCAAGCGAGTCTCCTGCCTCAGCCTCCCAAGTAGCTGGGACCACAGGCACCTGCCACAACGCCCGGCCATTTTTTGGTTGCAGCCATCATTGTTGTTTGGCGGGCCTGGGCTGGGGATTCGAACCCGCCACCTTAGGTGTATGTGGCTCGCGCCCTAGCCGATTGAGCCACAGGCGCAGAGCCAGGACTTTTTAATCTGTAGTGGTGGATAGCATGAAAATTATGCATGGACCCTTTCTGTTGCTCATTAGCTTTTGTTAGTGTTTATGTATTTAATGCATGACCCAAGACAATTTTTTTTCCATTGTGGCCCAGAGAAGTGAAAAGGTTGGACACCCCTGCTTATCCTGATCTGACCTACCACAGCAGTTTTATGGCTTAGCAATGATAAAGTTTTTTTTTTTTTTTTTGAGACAGAGCCTCAAGCTATCCCCCTGAGTAGAGTAGCAATGATAAAGTTTTATTGAGACTTCCAGAGTTCAAGGTGAAGATTAAAAATTTCTGAATGAGAAAACCCTCTATTAAGCATTATCATTGAACACTGAATGTTTTAAAAATTAGCTTTTGTTTATGATTCTATTTCTTAATGAATTTAAGTCAATTAATTCACCTCTTATATTTGAAACATAGCTGTAAAGTCATTTTCATGACAACTAATATTTTAATTACAAGTAATTTCAGGCTTCTCTATGTACTTACTCAGCTGTATGAAGTTAAAAGTAAGCTCTCCATCCCCACACAGATACTATGAATATTTTCCAATCTCAAACTGGAGTTCCCATGGTGTTTTTTAGATCTCAATATAAGTGCAAAGGAAATGTCCGTGTTTCAAAATCTATTTAACTGAAGGATTGCAAAACTTCCACCTATGTTTCACCAGAAAGCAACTTAATGCAATCAAGTCACATGCTCAGAACTATCAGGACAACCAGGTAGTGGAGTTCGACAAATGCCTTCCAAGTGGGGAATATACTAAACTGAAATCTTATCTTTAGGATTGACATCAATACTTGACCTTCATGAAAAAACATTTCAAAAAATGAAAAACGAAATCTTATCACAGATCAAGAGATGAAATGCAAGAGATATTGATGATAGGAAACGTTTCACAGCTACAAATACTAACTCAAAATGTATCATGGACCTAATATAAAACAAAACAAAAAAACTTTTATTTACAGGGTTTTGCTCAGTCACCCAGGCCAGAGTGTAGTGATGCTATCATAGTTCACTGTGACCTTGGACTCCTAGGCTCAAGTGGTCCTTCAACTTTAGCTTTCTGAGTAGCTGGGACTCTAGGCAAGCACCACCATGCCTGGGTAAGTTTTCTGGGTTTTGTAGAGATGGAGTCTTTTTTTTTTTTTTTAAGAGACAGAGTCTCACGTTAGCACCCTCAGTAGAGTGCCGTGGTGTCATACAGCTCACAGCAACCTCCAACTCCTGGGCTTAGGCAATTCTCTTGCCTCAGCCTCCCAAGTAGATGGGACTACAGGCGCCGGCCACAACGCCTGGCTATTTTTTTGTTGCAGTTTGACCGGGGCCAGGTTTGAACCCGCCACTCTCAGTATATGGGGCTGGTGCCTTACCCACAGAGCCATAGGAGCTGCCCAAAGATGGAGTCTTGCGGCATTGCCCAGGCTAGTCTCAAGTGTTCCTCCACACCTGGCTAGAGGAAAACATAGAAAAAATCTTCAAGGCCTGTGCATATTTAAAGCATGATCCACAAAAGAAAAAAGTGATACATTGGACTTAATCAAGATTTAAAACTTAATCAAAGATTCTATCAAGAGAATGAAAAGACAAACTATAGTCTAGAAAAAATACATGCAAAGGACTGTCCAAAACACACCTCTCAAAGCAATCAGCCCAAATTCTCATAAGGAACCTGATTTCTGCCTTCTGAAATATAAAATGGAAAGCAATATAGCTATTTTCCACACTTGTACTTCATTTGAGGACTCAGGCATGCTAGGAAGTATGTGGTAATAAACATTTAATAAATGTTTGCCAATGAAATGTTTAGCATTTAATAAATGTTTTAAGAATTTTAACTCATTTCATCAGAACAATTCAAGAGGTAGATATTAATACTGTTTGCATCTAAAAAAAAAAAAATGTGTAAGCTGAAGACCAGAGAGCTTAGGAAACTTGCTCACAGAAAGTTTGTGATAAGCTAGTTACACTGAATCAAGCCATTAAAGTTCACTTCAACAGAAGGAGCCTGTGTCAGAGTACTTCGGCAACGGAAAGGAAAGTGGAAAAAGTCTTGCACTGATGTGCCCTGGTGACTTTCTAAATTGGGGGCAGAAATAGGGCACTGGGGCAGGGATGTAAATATACATTAATCATGGGCAGATTTTCTATTCTTCTATGCCCAGAACACTAGGTGGCGATAGATCCCAGGCACTTACAATTATGGTTAATTCATTGCACTTGAAGAGACCCACAAAAATGCAGAATTTTCAAAGGATTTGTACCCTGATGTTAACATTTAAAAAAAAAAACACTTCTGTCACCTCATTTTATATACACATATATATAATGCATAGGGTGATTAGATGTCCCGCTTTTGAACAATTTGAAAAAAGTCCCGATTTTTGGAAAGAATGCACGAATGAGCGGGAGAACAAGAAGGGAATATACAGTTTTTGGCTGCCATGTGGCTATTGCGCCAGACTATGAGTTTTATATTATTGTTGTTAATTTTATAATGTTAAACTGTAATAATAACAAATAATTGCTGAGAAGTGATTATGGAGATCTGTTTATCAAAGTCTGCATTGTTGTCAGACTCTGCCCCCCGCCCCGCCCTCCGCCCCGCCCCCCGGCCATGTTGTCCCGCCTTACCGTTGTTAAAATCTGGTCATCTTAATAATGCACCAATTTCTAAACCACTAAAGAGAAGAAGCTACCACCAACAAATGATTCAAGCAATTGGGTGCTTAGTAAACTTTTTTTGATAATTGATAATCATTAAAAATATATTTTCCAAAGGAATTTGGACCACCAGTAATACAACATAATGATAACACAAACTGTGAAAATGTTTAACTTATGAAACATGATATATAAACATGAATAAATGTAACTTAGATTAATTGCACAGCATTTATAGGTAAATAATTTTATAATTTAGTTTCCTCCAATGTATATTACAACAGTCACTCCATTTATTTATTTATTTTTATTTTTTGAGACAATTTTACTATGTCGCCCTCAGTAGAATGCTGGGTATCACAGCTCACAGCAACCTAAAACTCTTGGGCTTAAGTGATTCTCTTGCTTCAACCTGCTAAGTAGCTGGGAGTACAGGAGCCTGCTACAACGCCTGGCTATTTTTGTTGTTGTTGTTGTCATTTTTGTTTAGCAGGCCCGGGCTGTTTGAACCCGCCAGCCCTGGTGTATGTGGCCCTTCCCCTAACACTATGCAAAGGGTGTCAAGCCTCATGGATCTATTTAAAAATAAAATTCCACACACGAAAACTTTGCTTTCCTCCTGCAAGCATCCTAAACATAATCTTTAGTTCATGATGTTACAAGTATTTCCTATTTTCCACTCAGTGTTACTCAGTTTTATTTCTTATTCATGAAGCCTGAATTATAACCATGAATAGATATTGGGGGTATTTTTCTACTTCAGTTAGTAAACCTCAACATTCTGGAATTGTGTTTCAAGTTATAGGTGATATATTTCTTGTCCTTTTCCTCTCTGAAACAAATAATAAAAACTTTGGTAAGTTAAGGCTCTCCTTAGGTCCGGAGGCAATGTCCTAACCCATTGATCCAATTAGGGAATGTTTCACATCCCATCTACAAATTTCTCCTGGTCCCAGTAACCAGTCAGTTTTGTACTTAAATTGCTTATCAAGTATCTCTCTGGCCTGCTCTGCTAAGAGCGAAGGGAATACTTTCCAGCAGTATCGTGGAGGTTGCTATTCTGTGCTGGCAGTGGCCAATTTTAGAATCTCTCCTGTTATAAATAAATGCTGTCATCCCTACAATACCCAGGAAAAGAAATTCAGACATTTGATACTCGCCAAACATAGTCTCCATAGCAAATGTGCCGTGAGTCATGCTGGATGCTGGTGTCCTCCGGCAGCTCCATTCACAGATTCTTCTGAGATTTGGTATCCAAAAGGGGAGGGATATGAAGTCGCCGTAGGGGAAAGTGGGACTTTTACAAATGGAACCAAGGAGAATATCCTAATTATCTGTCCCCAAAGAGGAACTGTTCAGAGGTTTTTTGGCTACAATACACATTAATCATTGGCAGATTTCTCTTCCAAAGGAGTATGTCAATTTAAAACACTATTGGGTGGTGCCTGTGGCTCAGTGAGTAGGGCGCCAGGCTCCATATATCCAGGGTGGCAAGTTCAAACCCAGCTGAACTGCAACCAAAAAATAGCCAGCATTGTGGTGGGCGCCTATAGTCCCAGCTACTCGGGAGGCTGAGGCAAGAGAATCACTTAAGCCCAGGACTTGGAGGTTGCTGTGAGCTGTGTGACACCATGGCACTCTACTGAGTGCGATAAAGGGAGACTCTGTCTCTACAAAAAAAAAAAAAAAACCATGCCTGGTCGAATAAAAAATGCACCTAGTAGTCTAGTAAATGCAAACTGTGTAACTATTTCCTACCTTGTAAATTTGTACTAAGCCTGATATCTGATTCAGTGTTAATGTAAAACCAGCCATAAAAAGGGCATACATTACTCATTTAGTTCATTATTTTCTGGTGACCTTTTTTTTCTCCATTTGATTTATAGTATAAAAATATAGTATAAAAATCCAAACGTTCCAGAAGGCATCCAGGGTGAAGGACACACCCAGGCGTGCTACTCAAGACCAGAGGTCTCCTTACCTCAGCCCCCTGCAGCGGCCCTCTGGAAACAAGTGAGCAAGATAATGAAGTGGAGGCAAATAGGCTGGCTGTCCAAGGGACGCAGCAACTGCTCAGTCCATCCGTGGGGAGGCCGTCTCCTAGGAAGCTCTGCCTGGTCCCTTGCACAGCCAGCCTTTTTGCCTGGCCTTCATTGTCATGCTGACCCGCTGTCTAACTACCTCTGTCTCCCTTTCCTACCCCAAGCACACGTAGTTCATAAGGGTGAGAGCTCTGCCTGGTAGTTACATCCTCAGTGCTGGAGAAAATGCTGGCACATCATCTTATTTAATGAATCAATCCATTCCAAACATATTTGTGAGTGCCTACTATGTGCCAGACACTGGGGATTTACAGTGAACAAAACTAAAAAAAAAAAAAAAATCCCTGTCTTCATGGAGCTTATATTCAATATTGTGAGACAAGCGATTACCAAATAAAGAAGTAAAAGAAACACATTTGGAACATAATCTTCTTAGCAAAGTATCTCAACAATGGAAAAAAAGTATCAAATGTACTCAGTCTTACTATGAAACCAATTTATAGCTTTCTTATGAAAGCTATAACCCAATTATAGCCCAAGAAGAAGGGGAAAGGGGAGAGGGAGGGGAGGGGAAGGGAGAGGATGAGTGGAGGGAGAGTAATTGGTGAGACCACACCTATGATGCATCTTACAAGGGTACGTGTGAAATTTACTAGGTGTAAAATATAAACGTCTTAACACAATAACTAAGAAAATGCCACGAAGGCTATGTTGACCAGTTTGATGAAAGCATTTCAAATTGTATGTAAAATCAGCACATTGTACCCTATGATCGCATTAATGTACACAGCTATGATTTAATTTAAAAAAAAAGCACATTTGATGGCACAAATGGTAAGTGCTGTGGAGAAAAATAAAAACAAGAAACGGGCAGAGGGACTTCTACAGGTGGAAGTGGGGTTGCCATTTTCTTTTATTTATTTATTTATTGGAGACAGAGTTTCACTTTGTCACCCTTGGTAGAGTGCTGTAGTGTCATAGCTCACAGCAACCTCAAACTCTTGGATTCAAGCGATTTCCTTGCCTCAGCCTTTTGAGTAGCTGGGACTCCAGGAGCCTGCCACAACACCTGGCTGTTTTTAGAGATGGGGTCTTGCCCTTACTCAAGCTGGTTTCCAACTCCTGAGCTCAAGTAAATCACCAGCCTTGGCCTTCCAGAGTGCTAGGATCCCAGCCAAGGTTGCCATTTTAAATAGGTGATCAGGAAGACCTCACCCTGAAGATGACGTTTGAGTGGAGACCCCTCAAGGAAGGGAGAGAAGGAGCCATTCAGGGATCTCATAGGGAAAAGCTTTCCAGGCAGAGGGAACAGCAGGTAAGAAGGCCCAGAGGTAAGAGCAGGCTGGGTTGTTTCAGAAACAGCTGGGACACCACAGTGGAGCTGGAAGAGTTGCCAAGGGGGGAGGTGGTAGGAGGTAAGCCTTCAGTGGACAGGGAAAGGAAACAGATGTCAGGTGGGGCAGGACTGTGAAGGCCACTGTAGACCATTGGCTTTGACTCTGAGTGAGATGTGGAGCATTGGAGGATTTACAGTTCAAAGGCTCAATCCTCAGTACTGCAGTGTTATAAGGACACCCAGGAGGAGGTTGGTGCCATTGCAGTAATCCACATGGGTGTTAATGGCAGGTTGGTGCCGGCTGAGAGGAAGGAAGGAGGTGAGAAGTGCTTGCACATCAGATTATGTGGGTGACCAGCAGCATTAGCGGATGATTTTGATGTGGGTGTGAAAAACAAAAAGAGGAATCAAGTATGACCTGAGCAAAATCCTTGGAAGAAGGAAGCTTCATTTACTACAGTAAGGAAGACCGTGGGGAGATGTTGGAAGGTAGGGTAAAGATCAGGAGTTGTGTGTCAGAAATAAGTTTGAGGTTCCTATTAGATACCAGGTGGGGATGAAGTGAGTAGCTGGAGATACAAGTGTGAAGTTCAGAGGAGTGTTCTGCACTGGAGACAGCAATTCAGGAGGTAGCCTGAGACTCCGGGAACTCACTCGGGCGCAGGCATCCTGGAGCACGCTCATACTCAGAAGGCAAGGCGAGGGGCAGGAACCAGCAAGACCCTGCGCGGTGGCTCCCGCTGGTAATCCCAGCCCTGGGGAGGCCGAGGCGGGCGGACTGCCTGAGTTCACAGGTGTAAGACCAGCCTGAGCCAGAGTCAGACCTGTCTCTAAAAACAGCCAGGAGTTGTGGCAGGCGCCTGTAGTCCCAGCTACTTGGGAGGCTGAGGCAAGAGACTCACCTAATTCCAAGAGTTTGAGGTTGCTGTGAGCTCTGAAGTCACAGCACTCTACCAAGGGTGACAAAGCAAAATTCTGTCTCCAAAAAAAAAAGACACTGAGCAGGAGAAATAGTGAGGTGGGAGGAAAATCAGCCGCAGTGTCTGGAAGACCAGTGAAAACAGTTAAGGAGGGGAGAGAGTGACGGACTGAGTCCTGTGCTGCGGGACGGGTTAGGTAACGTGAAGTCTCGGAATGGACCCCTGGACTTAGCAATGTGGCAGTGACCTTGCAATAAAGTATCTAAGCTCGTTTCCTTCCCTGGGATTCTATAATTATCCATTCAATGTATATAATTTATTATATTTCAAATTAAACAATGAAGAGTCAAATGATGCTAAAGTGATTCCCTCATCAGAGATAAGACGGCACCTCCCACACTGTAGAGCAAGGGTAAGAAGCATGGAGCCCTCAGCTGTTTCCAACACTATTATCACCCTCATCATTCCTTGGGACTTTAATTCTAGCCTGGGACTAAGCCTGGGTCAGCCTGGCTCCAAGGGCTATGTTCCTTTCTCCTCGTGTTTTTTTCCGTCCTCCTTCCCTCTGCCCTTCCCTCCTTCCTCCCTTTCTCCCTTCCTTTCCTTCCCTCACTCTGTCACTGGCGTGCAGTGGCACAACTGTACCTCACTGCAACCTCAGACTCCTGGGCTAAAGCATGTTTCTGGCCTCAGCCCCACTGGTGGTATTATAAGCATGAGCCACTGTTCGGATTTTCAATTTCCTTTTAGAGCAAGAATTCTTCAGCACCACAACTTCTGGAAGTTACAAATCAGTTTTCAGCTTTTGCTCTGCTTTAGAAAAACGTGCAGGCTCAGCGCCTACAGCTCAGCGGCTAGGGCGCCAGACACATACACCAGAGTTGGCGAACCCAGCCTGGGCCTGCCAAATAACAATGACAACTACAACCAAAAAATGGCTGTGTTGTGGTGGGTGCCTGTAGTCCCAGCTACTTGGGAGGCTGAGGGAAGAGAATCGCTTAAGCCCAACAGTTTGAGGTTGCTGTGAGCTGTGATGCCATAGGACTCTACTGAGCGTCTCAAAAAGAAAAAAAAAATGTGCAACAGTACTAGAGAGTAGTGTTTTTTTTTTCCTAACGATTTTTGTGCTGCTAATTGGTCTGAAAAATATCATTCTTCTGATCAATAATTACATATTTGAGACATTCATGCACAGGTTAAGAATGAAAGGATCCCATTGGAGGGAACAAGACAGTAAGGACCTGGGTTCACAGAAGACCATATTCTGTAGTCTATCATCAGGAACTATATAACGACAGAGAACAGAATTTGCTTTGTTTGGTGCATCCAAACTCACATAATGTAAATGATTCCTCCCATTTGAGTCCTCGTGCCATTTTTAACCCATGCATCCCTAAGCTGTCCTGATCGTGGTCCTTCTTACTCTTCCTTGGCAGGGATTTGGTGGGAAGACCAATTCTATCTACATGCTGTGGCTTTGGCCAAAGAAATTTGTCAATGGCTTATCAGAGTTTAACTGGCAGGGTGCTTTTTTTCTTAATGGTACACAAAATAATGGCATCCTTACACTCTATAAGTGTTTTGGATTTGATGACTATGATACTGGCCACGTGCAAACCATCCCAGGCCTTATCTGGGCTGCTGGAGGCACTTCTGTGTACACCATGCCTTCCGTGTTCACCTCTGTCTCTTAGCAACTGACACACTATTTTTTTTAATCAGTATTGCCTATTTATTATTTTCTCATTTTCCCTCATTTGTGCAATGCAAATATTTCTCTGTACCTCACTTTCCATTTTTTGAAATGTCACTCTGAAAACCAAAGGCACTGCTGTTGGTTTACTCTCTCACTTGATAATTTTTTTTCCCTTCCCTGGAAAGGAAATTGACTACATTGCATAAAGCCCAGGTCTCAGGGGTGGTGGAGGCAGGAGGCTGAGGAGGAAGTCAGGGATCCAGACCCCCTTCTGGTCGTGCAGGAGCTTGCCGGGTTGCCATGATGTGGCCCCTGCCCCTCTCTAAGCCTAGGTGCTTGCATTAGGGGGAAAAGGCACCGAGCTAGTTAGGCGGTCACTGAGGTCCTCCTTGTCACTGATGTCCTTCTCGCCCTAACTGCTAAAGTTCTTTGTTGGAGCCCACCACACATCCTCACTGGAAAATAAGTTCTGATGAGGCCCCAGCCTGTCCTGGTGAGGGAGAGCTCCAAGACCACACTGGCCTGAGCAATCAGTGCCTCCTCTTTGGTGCAGAGTAAACAGCCACCATCAGTGTGCCTCCCAGTACCATTTACACCCCTCCACTGCCCTGTCTTCCCATCACAGATCAGTGCCTACCATCTAGAGAGCATTTCTGAGGTACAAATCCTGGGAACACAGGAAGGTGAGCATGAACCACCAGAAGCCAAGGGACAGACCCCACCATAATTGTCTGCCTCCCTTGGACTGTGTCTCATTCAACCTCATGCCCACCCTCACCTTCTCCTCCACAACTGACAGTCAAGAGCGCAGAGTAGGTACCCAGGAAGAGCCAAGGGGGAACAGTTCAGATGGAGACTAATGATAGTCTATGGAGAGAAATGCCCAGTTAGCTAAAGCACAGGAGGAAGTTATCTGATGCCACTGTTGGAATCAGAGAAGACCTAAGATTCAGAGCACCAGGTTAGGAAATTACTGAGAAGCAGGAAGAGCATTGTGACAGACATCTGTTTGTGGCTGCACAGCATCCTTGCCATGGGCATCAGTCCCCCACTTTTCTCTGAACTTACCAGCTTTCCCTGCTATCAACCCATGTGACTTGAATGAATGCCTCTGGCAGGAGGTCTTGCACATGGCCACAAGACACAGGCTTCAGGGATAAGACTTCATAAAGTTTGAGCAAGCAAGAGTCCTACCTGAGACTCTTGCTAAAACGACTGGGAATGCGAATAAGTCTTTCTTTCTCTCTCTCTTTCCTTCCTTCCTTTTTTTTTTTTTAGCAAAAATATCAACATTCATTCCTCCCCCCTACTTTTTCTCAGATACTTTAGACCACCTGAGGCTGACCTCTCCACTAGGGGCTGTATCTCTTTACTTTGATAGGATGAACCCAAGGTTTCACTTCGGACTTTTTTTTTTTTTTAGACAGAGTCTCACTCTGGTGCCCCAGGCTAGAGTGCTGTTGTGTCAGCCTGGAACATAACAACCTCAAACTCCTGGGTTCAAGTGATCCTCCTGCCTCAGTCTCCCCAGTAGCTGGGACTACCTTCTACCAAGCCTGGCTAATTTTTCTATTTTAAGTAAAGATGAGGTCTCCCTCTTTCTCAGGCTGCTCTTGAACTCCTGAGCCCAAGGGATCCTCCCGCCTTATACTCCCAGAGTGCTAGGATTACAGGTGTAAGCCACTGTGCCCTGCCCACTTCTGACGATTTTCTTGAGGTATGAGTTGTTGGAGGCACTTCTGGGTTCCTTTCCATTTCTCTGCTAGCGACCAGGATAGGCACTGAGAGAGGCGAACTCGGCCTAGTGGTTAGCACCGGATCCCCTTACTTGACATACTGCTTTTCTGTTTTCTTCTACCCATGTTATATCACCATACTTACCTTGAAGTGCTAGGCAGGGGCTCTCATAAACTGTTTATTAGGGGCTTACCTTAAGAGCTACCCTTATCCAGAGAAGGGCAATTGGCAATTTCACTTTACATGGGTTCCATGTAATTTCCTTTCCTTCCCTTTTTTTTTGAGACAGCGTCTCAGTCATCATGGGGTAGAGTGCCACGGCATCATCATAGCTCACAGCAACCTCAAACTCTTGGGCTTGAACAATCCTCTTGGCTCAGCCTCTCAAGTGGCTGGGAGTACAGGCACCACCACAAAGCCTGGCTAGTTCTATTTTTACTAGAAACAGGGTCTCACTTTTGCTCAGGCTGGTCTCAAACTCCTCAACTCAGTGATCCACCCACCTCAGCCTCCCAAAGAGCTGGGATGAGAGGTGTGAGCCACCACGCCCAGCCATGGTTCCATGTAATTTTCATTCTAGACATAGGACTGTGTTTACTTGCTGGGTTACCTCCTCCGCAAAGGAGAGTCATTATTGCTCTGGACAGAGGAAAGGAGCCCAGGAACATTGTGATGGCCTGCAGCATCACTGAGTCCACTGTGTCCTGCTTGTTGGAGAAACAGTTCATTAGGTTCCACTCGAAGAAGTTCTGGACTTTGTGCAGTAGATCCAGGTACAGATGGCAGGAGGCCAAGATTCCCTCAGTGGGCACTGCGAAATAGATCCTCTTTCCACAGGGCCAATTTTCTAAACTCATAGGAGCTGCTGGTGGCCCTTTCATTACCACAGAAAGCTCTAGCCCAAGAATCAGGCCTACCCCAAAGAAAGCTGAACCAAGAGATGGAAGGACGCCTTTGTTTGAGTCCCTTGATCCATTTGTGCATGATATCTCCAGGGCTTTTCAGTAAGATGCACCAATAATTTCCCCTTTTCTCCCTGAAACCAGTTTGAATGAAATTTCTATCATAGGCAACCAAAAACATCCTAATACAAGTAACAGAATTTTTTAAACCTTTGGATTTGAAATAATTGTGGGTTTAAGAGTAAAGACTTGGCTTGGCGCCTGTGGCTCAAGCGGCTAAGGCGCCAGCCACGTACACCTAAGGTGGCGGGTTCGAATCCCCAGCCCGGGCTTGCCAAACAACAATGATGGCTGCAACCAAAAAATGGCCGGGCGTTGTGGCGGGTGCCTCTGATCCCAGCTACTTGGGAGGCGAAGGCAGGAGACTGGCTTGAGCCCAGGAGTAGGAGGTTGCTATGAGCTGTGATGCCATGGCACTCTACCCAGGGGGATAGCTTGAGGCTCCGTCTCAAAAAAAATTAAAAAAAAAAAGAAAAGTGATATATATATCACCCAAGTTTAACGAAGAGGATCATTCCTGCTTTCTGTAAAGTCCCTTCTTAGCCCATTTCTACTTCTTTGCACTCTTATTTCTGTCCCTCCCACATGCAAAATACATTCACACCCTCCCAAAGTCCCCTAAGCTTCAGCCATTCTGTCATTAGCTCAAAGTCCAAAAACTAATTTAAATCTTCTAACACAGTTGGAGATGAGGCCCCTGGGTGTAATCTATCCAGAGATCTGTGAACTAAGGAGATAAGTTATCTGATCCCAACACACTGAAAATACAATGGTGGGAGTTGTGTAGGATAATAATTATAGACATTCTAGTACCAATAGTGTAAGAAGGAGAGGTAAAACGTAGTCATTAGCCCATCAGAGCTCTAAAATAGAGCAAAGCAAATGTTGGATAAGACCTGGGAATAATCAATCAATCTTCTGCGGTATTTAGCCACCCTTTAGGGTCTTGGCTCCATCCTCTGGTCATCTTTCCATACTCATGAAATGTAACAAGTGTTAGCAGATGAGTAATTTGTCAGCTGGCTCCCCACCAGTAAAATTTTGAGTTTCTAACATCCTCTTTTCATTTTATCTTCTCTCCCCCCTTTTTTGTCTGAGATGAGAAGGTTTCTGCTGAAAAAGTTTTCTCAAGAACTTTGTGGATCTTGCATGATCTCACACATGGATTCACTCCCTTAAAATCCATATTCTCAAAGTTTTTTTGAGATAATACCTTTTCTTTCTTAGGTTTCTCCTGAAATGGCCAGGGGAACAGCCCCTTAAATTAGCTAGAGGCCCTCTACTTTGCTTGAGGGGATATAAGAGGTGCATCCTTGATCTCTTGAGAGTGTCCATGGTGCGATCTGTTGATGTTTCTGTACCTTTGGGAGAATTGTACTGTCAATCATACACTCAGCCTTTTCTCTATGCGATACCTATGGTAACTATTTCTGACTGAAGAATCTGTTGATATCTGGAAAGGCTGAGAATGTTCAAAATCTTCCTTCCAACCTACTCCTTTCGTTGAACATTTCTTTCCTCAATATCTCTTTCCTCTTGCATATGGCAAGAAGCAGCCAGGCAGCACCTTCAAAGGTTTCTTCGCCTCGTGATTTTCAGAGCCATATATTGAACATCATCATTGACACATCTGCTTTCCACATAAACTCTGCTAATCTCTCTGTCTCTACCTAACAAAGATTCCCTTTCCATGGTAGGTGGGAAAGAGGAGAAGAAAATCACCATTGGGAATACAGCAGAGGGATAGGTGTGTTAGGCAGCATCCTCCTAAATATGCATAAACCAGGGAGTGCAAATTTGAGAAACAGGATATTAAGATGCTTTAAAATCTCTTCCCTAAGATGTCCATCAATTACAAAAGGAAAAAGAGTAACTTTACAACAGAGAAACCTGACAGACACCACCTTAACCAAGTTACCAAGGTCAACATCACCAGTAGTGAGACTTATTGACATCACACACCACCAAAGGACACAACATCACTTCTGCGTTGCTCTTGCCCAAAACACATGATTTCATTATAAAGACGAGGAAAGTTCAGAAAAATACAAAGTGAGAGATATCTCCAAAACAGCTGAGCAACTCACTGAAAGTGTCACGGTCATGAAAAATGAAAACAGACTGAGGAAGTGATACAGACTGGGGCAAGAAAAGGAGACACAACCACTGAATGCAATGCAAGATCCCCATCAGATGCTGAAAAAGAAAAAGGACATGGGGAAAATGGGTGTCCTTGAAAAGGTGTCCCTCCTTCACTTACTTGTGTCTTGCCACTTGGCAATTTCTTGGTTTTGATTGTTGTATCATGGCTAAGCCATTTACATAGGGGAACCTGGATGAAGTGAGTTCTCTGTGTTGTTCTCAATTCTCCAAAGGTCTAATGTAATTTCAAAATAAAAGCTAATAAAAAAGATCAACAAACAGAAGTCAGAAAAAGTATAGCAATGATAATGCATAATGACTAAATTTGTTCTATTCTAGGAACATAAGGTTGAGGGATGTAATGGGAAGTAGGATTTGTGTGTGTCTTTAGAGGGACATCCAGGGAAGAAAGACTTCACCTAGTCACATCTACATGTAAACTTGATAATAACAGATCTCCTAGGAGACTATGTACATACTCTAGTATGTAGTAAAACATCTCTAGTAACATCTTTTAGGACATCAGGAATATAAGGGAACTTCCTTAATATAATAAAGAGTACCTATAAAAGACCTATGTACAATAGATTTAGAAGCAAATATTGAAAGCTTTCCTCAAGATGTTCTGAATGAGATGAGGCATTATACTGGAGGTTTTCTGAGTGCAATAAGACAAGAAAAGAAAATGAAGGGTACAAGCTTTGGAGAGAAAAATACGTAAATATTAAAACCAGGCTAAACCTCTCAAAATTCAACCATAACATGACTCTAAAAGATCTAAAAGGTAGGACTTCTTTGATTTTAGGTAAGATACATTCAGTCATGTGAGGCCAACATTTTACCTACCACAACTAATTAAAAATGGGTGAATTTTAAGAATTGGTTTAGCCCATGCTGTAAGGCAACCCACAGGGAAAGAAAAACCAAGACCAGCTCTTGGCAGTTGCTTGAGAATAGTGACAAATTGAATACTAACCAGGGGAAACTAAAATGCTTGGCCATTTTTCACACACACAATGCTTTCTGAAGTCTGAAGTTGTGTAGGAAACTCAGTGCCTGATTTTGAAAGGCTGAGTGAATTCATCCCTCGCTGGGCCCATTAGAGAGTGCACAAAAAAATCCCAATCCCCCATTCCATTCTTTGAAGACATTTGCCTGAGTTTGGTAAGTACTGCATGGGGTGAGAGGCTGAAGAGGTCAACTCTAAACCTTGCAAATGAAGGATTCTCAAGAAACAGAACTACCAGGTTTTCAATTAAAATTCTGGAAGGCCCATGCCTGAGAAATAGGGATGAACCTGAGGTGCACTGAGCATTGTTCAAACTAGGGCTCAGCCCTGATCCCGATTACGCTCCGACTGGAATGAAGTGATAGTCCTCAGACTGCCTAAGTGAGAATTCAGAATGGAGAGGCACTTACCAATGCGTGTAATGAGCCTAGTTAAATGACAAAAGAAACAAACAAACAAACAAACAAAAACTAGACAGGGACAGTTCAGAAAAGAAACAGCATAATGCCCATATTCCTCAGATGCAAAATGATAGCAAATTACATCCAGCAACACATAAAAAGGGTAACTTTTTATTCGAGAAATTCATATCATAAGAGGATCCATCAGTGTTATTGACTACATTAATAAGATAAAGGAAATATTCATATGCTACTTTTGATAGATACAAAAAGGTATTTCATAAAATTCAACACCTTTTCGTAAGGAAGACTTAGCATGCATAAAAAGACTAATTTCTTGGGATCAAAATTAGTTTATTTCGGGAATTCATAACCTAAGAGAACCAGTTGATGCTATTGACCATATTAATAAGACAAGGGAAAATTCATATGATCATTTAAATAAATACAGAAAGATATTTCATAAATGTAGCACTCTTTCATATAAAGATTCAGAGCAAACTAGTAGCTGGAAGTAGCCGGAAGACTGTTCTGGTGAGGGTTATCTACAAAATACCCACCACTAATAGCATAAGTAATGGGAAGACATTGAATGCTTTCCTCTTGAGTCAAGTAACAAAGATATCCACTATTTACCACGTCTATTTACCTTCCATGGTACTAGGGTTCCTAGTTAGCACAATGGGTGGGGAACAAACATGTGCAAATTGTAAATGACACGAAGCCATATTACTCATAGATAATATTAGTATAATTATGTACATAGAATATACAAAGTCCAAAATTTAGTAGAAGTATTGAGTAAATTTAAGATCATTTGCAAACCTCAACTGAATTTCTGTTTACCAGAAACAATTGAAAATTAAAATTATGAAAACATTTCCAGTAGCATCACATTGAATGCCTAGAAATAAATTTAATGAAAAATGTTATAGTAGATAGAATAATGTCCTCCTACAGATGTTCATCTTCTAAACCCTGGAACCTGTGAATATAAAATGCCTTAAATGGCTAAAAGGACCCTGCAGACGTAATAAAGTTAAGGACTTTAAGATTGAAGAGATTATTCTGAATTATCCAGCTGGGCCCAGTCCAATCACCGAGGTCCTTATACTTAGAGAACCTTTCCTGGCTCTGGTTCCAGAAAGAGATCTGATAATCGAAGCAGGGTCAGGGAGATGCAACATTGCGGGCTTTGGAAATGGAGAAAGGAGCCACCAGCTAAGGAATCCAACCTCTAGAAACCAGAAAAGGCACTGCAATGAATTGTTACCCCAGACCTCCAAGAAGAGTACAACTCAGCTGATGCTTTGAGTTTAGTTCTGCAGAAATCATTTTAGACTTCTTACCTCTGAAACCATAAAGTAATAAATTTGTGTTGTTTTAGTCACTACATTAATGATAATTTATAGCAACAGTAGAAAACTGATGAAGATTATGGTACCAATATTGGGGTGCTACTGTAAAAAATACCTAAAAGTGTGGAAGAATCTTTGGACTTGGGCAGTGGGTCCAGCACGTTTAGGAACGTGATAGGAAGGCCTAGGTTCCCTTGGAGAGCAATACGTAGAAATATGAACATTAATGACTCTGCAACTGAGGACTCAGAAGAGAGCAGGAGACCTGTGATGTCTGATAGAACACAAAAATTGTCACGAACAGACTGTTGGTAGAAATGCGGATGTTAAAGGTTCAGGAAGAAACAAAGAGCGTGTTCCTTGAGATTGGAGAAAAGGGAAACCTTGTCATATAGTTACAGAATGTTAAGCTGGAATTTCTCCTACGGTTATGTGGAGAGCAGAACTTGCTGCCCATGTGGATATTTAGCTGCGGATATTTCTAAGCAATGTGTTGAAGGTACAGCTTGGTTTCCTCTGGCTTTTCTTGTGAGGGAAAGAGATAAATTGAAGGAAGAGCTGTTAACCAAAAGGAAATCAGCATTTCATGATTTGGAAAATTCTCAGTCATTCCAGATTGAAAATAAAATAGCTGAAATTAGGAGAATCACCAGAAAGCATGCCTTTGTGGAGAACAAACCAAGGGGTCGCTGGACAGTCCTGTGAGTGCCTTGGAAGGACAAAGCATCATGGCACTGAGTCACAAAGAGGACTCTGCGAAGGAATTAGGCTTGTGACTTGTGGATTTCCTTAGCCACCTCAACAGAAACCAACACTAGCAAAGACCTGTCTAATGGAATAAATCTGTGCCATACAAAGGTGACTCACAAAGTTCTTGAGAATTTTATACCAGCCAACATGCTGCAGGCTTGGACCAAAAGAGACAGAATAAAATGAAAGAAGGCTACGGGACTCCCAAACTTCCACAGGCAGAAAAAAGGCTGGTAAAACTACTCAGCTGCAAACATGTTTGAACCTTTATGAAAAAGGATGACTCAGAGGGCAGCGCTGACAGTCCAGTTGGTAAAACGCCTTCCCCACAGGGCACAGCTGTGAACTCAAAAGGGTTATTCCCCGGGACTTAAACCTCAGGTTGTGGTCCCAGCTTGAGTTTGAAGTTGCCTGGGACTGATGATTCTCTTTGCCATTCCCTTTTCCCCTTTTAAATAGGAATGTCTGTCCTCGGTATCCATGACTGTATCGCTTTGGATTTTGAGAAAACGTAGCATATTTTCTAGTTTCAGGCACTCAAAGAGAGAAAAAATGTCCCCAGGATGGATCACACCCAAAGTCTCAACCAGATCTGACTTAGATGATTTGAATGAAATCTTGGACTTTAAGATGGTACTGTAATGGGTGGCAACTTTTAAGGATATTGGGTCAAAGTGAAAATATTTTGCATGTAGAACAGGTGTGTATCTTGGAGGACCAGGAGGTGAGAACCTCTCTTCAACCACCGGCAAGGAACTGAGATCTGATAACAACCCTGTGAATGGGCTCGAACGTGGATCCTGAGGAGGACTTCAGATGACTGCAGCTCTGGCTCATGAATGACCCTGAGCTGGAACCACTCAGTTAAGATTCACGGCCTTCAGAAACTGTGTGAGATGATTACTGCCTGCTGTTTTGCTCAGTTTCAGGGCCATTTGCTATGTACTGTGTTTCCCTGAAAATAAGACCTACCCAAAAAATAAGCCCTAGCAGGATTTCTGTGCATTTGTTAAATATAAGCCCTACCCTGATAATAAGACCTAATGATGGGTGTGGCTATGTAGCATATCTGCATAGCCACGCCCTGTATTTCAGTGTGGAGTGGTAAGGAAGACTGGAATACTTTTTATCTGCCACAGCTCCTTTCTCTGCATCATTCACACTTGCACGGGTGCACATGTGGTAACAGCGGTTGCAGGCATCCTATTGTGCACGTGCGAACAGCTAGGGGAAAGGAGTTCATGCATCACTAGTGCCAGCCCCACCAACAAGGTCGGCTCCCCCTGTCAGGTTCCAGAAGATGACTTAACTGTATTTGAATAAATGTAGATTGTTGTATTATACTTAATAAAAATAAGGCATCCCCTGAAAATAAGCCCTAGTGTATCTTCTTGAGAAAAAATAAATATAAGACAGTATCT
>CAUYQV010115507.1:0-24506 GCA_963574575.1 Galagoides demidoff
GCCCGCCACAACGCCCGGCCATTTTTTGGTTGCAGCCGTCATTGTTGTTTGGCGGGCCCGGGCTGGGGATTCGAACCCGCCACCTTAGGTGTACATGGCTGGCGCCTTAGCTGATTGAGCCACAGGCGCTGAGCCGCTTTATCAGTTTTTTACCAATAAAACTCATCAGCACTTGCTTCAGCAGCACATATACTAAAAATCGGAACAATATAGAGAAGATTAGTAAGGCCCCTATGCAATGTAAGAATTTCACATTGTATATCGAAGCAGTACCCTAAACCCCATAAATACATCAAGGTACGAAGTTATGATTTAATAAAAATTAAAAAAAAATAAAGACCCTTCGAGATTAAAAAAACTACTAAAATGAAAACTCATCAGAGATTATCTCTTTCATTATACTTTTCAATAAAGTCATTTCTACTTTTCTTATTCAATCTACAATCTGTTGTTTTGATTTTTCTTTTTTTTCCTTTTTTATGGTAGATTTATTTTTATTTCTTTTTCTTCTATATTTCCTTTCTTAAAAATACTTTGAGATTGTTTTGATTTCTCACTGAGTACTCTTTACTATTTACTTCACATTAAGCTTATTATTTGACTATTTTCTTGACACAGAAGCCTACTTTATTAATCTTCAGTTATCTTCATTTTCTAACATGTTAGTGTAACCTGCACATTTTGCTCATGCCCTGAATTACTTGCATTTCACAAACCCAGCAGGTCATACGTTGGTGGTTGTAGAAATAAACTATTTTGTTAATTTCTATTGGTAGGGTTCTCCTGAAGTTTTTTCCCAGAACATTCTTTAGTTTCCGAATAGATGTGCTATTCCTAGTTACTTACATTTTTTAAGATTTTGTTTCTTTCTGGCGAACATGCTTTGCATCCTTGAAGAACATGCTTGTTTAGCAGTGTCTGGGGTCCTGTGCTCTACATCCCTGCCTGTTCAAGAGTTCTGTTCTTTACATGCCCTGGAATCTTACAGGTGGTCTGTCTGTGTGTTCTTTCAGTCACTAAATCAGAGCTAAGAAATTTTCCTAAAATAGTTATGCATTTTTGTTGTTGTTGTTGAGACAGAGTCTCACTATGTAACCCTCAGTAGAGTGCAGTGACATCACAGCTCACAGCAACCTCAAACTCTTGGGCTTTTAAGGGATTCTCTTGCCTCAGCCTCCTAAGTAGCTGGGACTACAGGTGCCCTCCACAAGTATTACCGGCCTGGCTATTTTCTTGTTACAGTTGTAATTATTGTTTATCAGGCCTGGCCTGGGCTGGGGTGGATCCCACCAGCTTCAGTGAATGTGGCTGGCGCCAAAACCACTGTGCTGATAGTTATGGATTTTTAAAAAATGTTTCCCTGTTTCTCTTTTCTTTCTTTTTCTTCTTTCTTTCTACTTTTTTGTTTTTTCTTTTCCTTCTTCATTTCTTTCCCCTTCCCTCCCCTCCCTTCCCTCCCTCTCACCTTCCTTCCTTCCTTCCTTCCTTCCTTCCTTCCTTCCTTCCTTCCTTCCTTTCTCTCTCTCTTTTTTTCTCTCTTTCTCTCCTTCTCTCTCTCTTTCTCTCTCTCTCTCTCACATCTCCCTGCTACTGAGTGTTGTGGCATCATCCTAGCTCACAGCAACCTCAAACTTGGGCTCAAGTGATCCTCCTTCCTCAGCCTCCCGAGTGGCTGGGACACAGGTGCCCACCACAACCCGCAGCTAGTTTTCTATATTTAGTAGAGATGGGGTCTCCCTCCTCTTTCTCAAAAGAAGTCTGATCTCAAAATCCTGAGCTCAAGCAGTCCACCTGCCTCTGCCTCTCAGAGTGCTGAGATTATAGGCAACAGCCAGCACACGGGGCCCCGATATTTTTTCAAATTTTATGCATTTTATGTACTTATCAACTTAGTGGATTTTTTTTATGCTGTGGCAGATTGAAATTATTATCATTATAAAAACCATCCATTGTATATCTTCTAATGCTTTGTACCTCCACGTACATTTTGCTTGATATTTACATCCTCGCCTTTTTAGTAGTAATTCAACTGTAAATTGTTTATTACTTCTGGACTTCCCGCTTAGTTAAGTTTGAATTACGTCTTTTGCATGTGTTATATGTTTGCCTCTGACGATCTTTCCTTTCTACCGAGTTAGATTTACTTTTTCATATATTGTGATAACATCTTCTATCCTAAGTTTTGGCTTTAAATATCCCACTACTATATCTTGCTTTTCAATTTATTGCTTTAAAAAATATATATTTCATTTCTTCACTCTCTTGCATTCCCCACCTGGTAAGAGACAACGTTCTTTTTCTTCATTTAAAAACTCGTGAAATGACAACATGGGTCTTTTGCATAATCATTAATTGCAATTAATCATTTTCACGCTTCTCTGAAATATATATTTCATAAGCAAATCGTGTATTTTACCTTGTGTTCATGCATCAAACTGAGTTGTCACCACCATTAGATGTCTTACAGGCAAGGTGGCTCACACCTGTCATCCTAGCACTCTGGAGGCTAAGGTGGGAGGATTTATTTGTTTATTATTTATGTCTTGTTTAGGAACCTTTTCTGGATATATGGTTATTTTATTACTTTACTTCCAGCAATTTCTAGAAATTACTGATTATTTCAATGATATCCTTTTTTTTTTTTTGCCACAATTACACCATTCTTATTTCTTACACCTGCTACTGTATCAGTGCTGATTCTCTTAGAAAAATCGAATTGTGATCTAAAGTATAGTTTCAGATCTAGTGAGCTGCCCAAACCCTTCTGCTTGTCTGAAAATTTCTCTGTGATAGCTTCCTCTTAAAGATTGTTCCCACTGAATATTAATTTGCAACTGTTTTCTTTCAGCCACAAGGAAATCATTGCCCTATTCGCTGAAGTCCATTCATTTCCTCTGAATTCAGCTGTCAGTTTTTATGTTGTTAGTCTTTTGAAAATACTATTTATTCTGGCCAGGCATGGTGGCTCACACCTATAATCCTAGCACTCTGGAGGCTAAGGTGGGAAGATTGCCTGAGCTCAGGGGTCCACACCAGCCCAAGCAAGAACCATACCCTGTCTGCCTCTAAAACAAAAATACGTGGACATTATAGTGGGCACCTGGAGTCCCAGCGACTTGGGAGACTGAGGGAGGAGGATCGCTTGAGCCTAAGAGTCTGAGGTTGCTGTGAGCTATGATGACATAGCACTCTACCTAAGATGACAAAATAAGACTGTTTCCAAAAAAAAAAAAAAAGAAAGAAAGAAAGAAAAGAAAAGAATATATATTCTGTAGATACTTTGTCTGTATCCACTGGACACTTTTAAGATCATCTTTGGGATTCTGCAGTTTTACTGGGATGCTGTTAGTTTTGACACTATTTTATCTGATTGGAATTCCTTGATGGTCTTTTTTTTCTTTTTCTTTATTAAATGATAGCTGTGTACATTAATGCAATCATGGGGTACAGTGTGGTGTTTTCATATACAATTTGAAATATTTTCATCAAACTGGTTAACATAGCCTTGGTGTCATTCTCTTAGTTATTGTGTTGAGACATTTATATTCTACTTTTAGAAAGATTCACTTTGACACTAATTTATAAGCTATAACCTAATTATAGCCTAGGAATATGGAAGGGGTGGATGGGTGGAGGGAGGGTGATTGGAGGGTTCAAGTGAATTTTTCCTTGATGGTCTTGACTTTTTGTAATGGTTTGTTTTTCCTACTATTCTGAAAATATTTACTCTTTATCTATTCAAGTATCAGCTTCTACATTTTCTCTTCTATTTTTATTCTACTAACACATACATCAGCCTTTTCCTCTCTGGTCCTTTTAAAATTTTAATTTTAATTATATATTTATTTTATTTATCTATTTATTTTTTTTTGGCTGGAGCTGGGTTTGAAACTACCACCTCTGGCATATGGAGCCAGTTCCCTATGAGCCCCAGGCGCCGCCCTAATTTTAATTTTGAAATTTTACAATTAATTTTATTTCCAAGATTCATTCTGGATTATTTTTTCTCCAAACCTATTTTCTGTTTTACTAATTCTCTTTCCTACTATATCTAATGTGCAGTTAAATCATCATTTTCTTTCTTTCTTTTTTTTTTTTGAGACAGAGTCTCACTATGTCACCCTCGGTAAAGAGCTGTGGCATCACAGCTCACAGCAACCTCCAAGTCTTGGGCTTAAGCGATTCTCTTGCCTCAGCCTCCCAAGTAGCTGGGACTACAGGCACCCACCACAATGCCCAGCTATGTTTTTGTTATAGTTCATTGCTGTTTGAGCTCTGGTGTATGTGGCTGGCACCCTAGCAACTGAGCTACAGGTGCTGAGGCAAATCATGAAATTCTTAATTGTTCTATGGAGTTTATTATATTTCTAGGATGAATTTTCCACGTTTTTAAGGTTCTCAATGTAATATTTCTTGGAATTTATTCTTTCTAGTTACTTTAAAGTTTGTGTCTTGTATTTCTGTTAATGACCCATGGATTTATTTCCCCTTCTTGGTTTTTGGTCTCATAGTTTAATGTTTTCAATGACAAAGTATTTTAATTATGCATATAGTACACATTCTTATTTTATTTTTTTAAATTTTAAACTCTTTTCTACTTCTGCTTTCCTTATTTCCCCTATTTTATTTGTTCTTTAAATGGATGGTAGTTTGAATTACATAGTCTCCTGTGTAGAACACACATGGTTCTGATTTATTCTGATTTTAACACAAATGAGTAGGTAGGAGATAACAATTTTTAGAGATAACGTTAGTATTTTTCACAGCCATGTCTTAAGAGCAGTTCAGAGAATCCCCACTTTACAGGCATTAAAATAAATGGAATAGGCAGTCTTCTTCCTAACATCTCAAACTTCCAAAATACCCCAGATACAACATGGCTGTTTGACAAGGCACTGCATGCAACTTGTATGTTAATTAGGACTTGTGTTACCTCTAGAGTTAGGGATAAAAACTCAGTTTCATTCACATTTCTGTTTGAAGTACCCAGCAACACGCTCGACTTTTGACAAATTGCTTTGCCCTTTTCAATCAACTTTTGAGAGTTTCCTCAGAAATGTCCGTCTGGTTATTTTGGCTTATTCAAGAGTGTTTGGAAAATGAATGATTGAAATCCATTTTAAGAAATAAATAGCTGGATGTTTTCAATGGAAATCAGGAAAGGCAGTATGTCCTTTAAAATTACCGCACTGATTATTTTTCCCAGCAAAATGCAGTCACTGGGCGGTGCCTGTGGCTCAAAGGATAGGGTGCTGGCCCCATATGCTGGAGGTGGTGGGTTCAAAACCAGCCCCAGCCAGAAACTGCAAAAAATAAATAAATAAATAAATAATAATGATAAATAAAATAATATTACAGCACTGAATATTTTTCCTATCAAAATGCTGTCGTTTACATAGGTGCACGAGGTTATGGAAGGCCGCGGACTTGAAACACTGAGATGGATTTGTTGACAGTTCTATATGAACTTAATGTGCGCTCAGTAATAACAATGTTAGCTCCTTTTCAGAGTTACTGTCAGAAATAAATAAGGCACGATGCATGTTAAGAGCCTAGCAAACTCCTTTCTCTCCAATAATTACCCAGTGAGTAATAGCTGTTCTGTTTATGTATCTATTGATCAGCCCAATTGCATTGAATTTATGTTCGAAATCTTGGCACCGCGTGAAACAATAGTGGTATATCTTATGTTGAAATGTAAATTTCTTCGAGTGTTAAAGGTAATATATGTTTTCTACTAATGCTAATTAGGTTTCAATATTGATTATTTTGAATTTTTAACTCTACTTAGAGTTCTTTCACAATTTAGTTGACCTTACTGCCGATCTCCTTTTAGAAAATGTTCATTATGCAGCATGCTTTATGACCAGTGAATTTAAATTTGGTAGACGTGAAAAATATACATCAGTCCCTCATGCACAAACATAAATTTTATAGACTAAATGCATTAAAATTTCTTGACCCTCGAGTGAAAAATAGAAAGAAGAGTAAATTAGGATGTTATCAGAGTGTTAAGAAATGTTTTATGAATGGGAAATCTTCACAATGATCATATTTTTAAGAAAATCTCAAAGCATGTGACTTTTCAACTATTTGTCATGAATAATTACATTGTGTGTATGGTTCTTTGATTTTTCTTTTTTTTATTTCCAATCCATCATAGAAAGGTAGTTTGGTCTAGGAACAGATAAGCTAAAGGAGTCATAAATCTGATGACATTTGTGCATTGATAACTATACTCTGTTTCAGAGGTACCTTAATAAAGACATGAACAGCGGGGCATGGTGGCTCGTGCCTGTAATCCCAGCACTTTGGGAGGCTGAGGCAGGTGCATTGCCTGAACTCAGGAGTTGCAGACCAGCCTGGGCAAGAGTGAGACCCCTTCTGTACTAAAAACAAAAAAAATAGCTAGATGATGTGGCAGGTGCCTGTACTCCCAGCTACTGTGGAGGCTGAGGCAAGAGAATCACTTGAGCCCAAGAGTCTGCGGTGGTTGTGAGCTATGATGATGCCACAGCACTCTACCTAGGGCAACAGAGTGAGACTCTGTCTCAACAAATAAATAAATAAATACTTGAACACCTGGAGAAGTATGTATAATAGAAGATCTATGAGAAAACTCCTGGGAAGATTTAATACTGATGCTCATTTTTTGAAAACTGATACAGAGATGCAATGTGAAATCCCAAAACAACTACCAGCAGATTTTTAATAAAAAGTAACAATTGGCAAGATAAATTTAAAATGTATACGGAAATGCAAAGGGTCTACAGTAGCTTGACAATTTTGAAGCAATAGGATAGGATAACTGATCTCCAGACTTAAATGTAGAGGTGTGATAGTAATTAGTATACTAAACAAAACGTAGTGGTTGTTAGCATAAATATAGAATGATGTATCAATGTAATGAAAGAGAGACTCCAGAAATGAAATTACACGTATATACGGACAACAGATTTTCCACAGACGTGCAAAGGTCATTCTGTTCAGAAAGGATAATCTTTTCAGCAAATAGTGTTGGGGAAATTGAATATAGAAATAAAATAAGATAATAAAGGGAACGACAAGTTTTGATCTATAACTCACAGCATGTACAAATAAAAATGAGCCCTATACCTTTATACAAAATATAAAATGAATAAACTTCCTGAAGGGGGAAAAAAAAAAAACAGGGCCAGGCATGAGGCTCACACCTGTAATCCCAGCACTGTGGCAGGCTGAGGGGGATGGATCGCCTGAGCTCAGGAGTTTTAGGCTAGCCCAAGCAAGAATGAGAGCCCATCTCTAACAAAAATAGAAAACCTAGCTGGGCTTAGTGGCAGGTGCCTGTAGTTCTCGCTACTGGGGAGGCTGAGGCAGGAGGATCGTTTGAGCCCAGGAGTTTGAGGTTGGTATGAGCTATGAGGCCACAGCACTCTACCCAGGGTGACAGAGTGAGACTATGTCTCAGCAACAACAACAAAAAAAGGAGAACTCCATTGAGAATTGAGGGTAGGTCAAGATTTGTTACTTAAGAAGCTTGATTCTTAGAGGAGGCAATTAGTGCAATGAATTTCATCACAATTTAAAAAAAAAAACCTTAGGTTTTGTTGCAAAGAAAATGTAAAGACATTGTATGACTTTGCAATGCATGCAAATTAAACATCTGAGAAAGGAATGTCACATCTATATGTCTATAGACACACATATGTATGATGTGAGATATTATTTTTCAGTATAATGTATATACAAATAGACAGACATGTAATATGTATTGGCATAATAAGATGCGATTATAAGGCAGGGCCTGTGGCTCAGTGGGTAGGGCACTGACCCCGTATACCAAGGGTGGTGGGTGCCTGTAGTCCCAGCTACTCAGGAGGCTGAGGCAAGGGAATCGCCTAAGCCCAGCAGTTGGAAGTTGCTGTGAGCTGTGATGCCCCAGCACTCTACTGAGGGCGATAAACTGAGACTGTCTCTACAAAAAAAAAAAAAAAGATACTATTATATAATACATACTGTTACTAAATTTTACATATGATGCACCATACTATATATACAATATATAATATAGTATGCTATATATTATATGTAATATAATATACAAACAAAGTATAGTATACAATACAATATTCTATATATACTATCCTATGTTATATCATACTATAGTATACTATATATATTCTATAGCATACAATACATAATATTATATATTAATATATTCTATATACAGTATCCTACATAAATGATACAATATTACTATTGCATACTATTCTATATATAGTACCCTACATAAATGATACAATGTTACATATATAATTATATGTAATGTACTGTACCACAAGACATATCTATTGTATATTTATTGTGCTAAATACAGGGTGGCTATAAAGTCATGTGCAATTTAAAATGGACATGGATTTATGGCTATCTTGTATAGTATATTGTATCATTTATTAAATACATAGTATTGTATCATAGAATGTATGCATAATACTATATAGCTTACTATATCGTGTATTATATGTGGCTTACGTAGTATACTGTATCACATATGATACACAGCATACTATATTTCATTATATAATATATAAAATCATATATAAAATTTAGTATATACAGAACACTATATCATATATAATGTACATTGTATATAGTATACTACCTATATTATACTGTGTCACATATGACATATATTGTACATACATAGTATATAATTTTACCAATATCTTATATCATGTCTATAGATAATCTCTGAGCTCAATAAAAGGAAAACAAACCAGGCACCTGTGGCTCAAAGGAGTAGAGTGCCAGCCCCGTATGCCGGAGGTGATGGGTTCAAACTTGGCCCCTGCCAAAACTGCAAGAAAAAAGGGAAGACAAACCATCCACAAGAGATGGGCAGAAAATTGAACAAACACTTCACTAGGGTGAACAAGCAGCTGGTTAATAGTCACATAAAAATGTGCTCAATGTCATTAGAAACCGCAACCTTGGTGAAATACCAGTGTACGTCTTTGAGAATGATTCAAACCAGTGAGACCAGCTATGCCAAGGGTTGGGGTGGGTGTCCGGCCGCTGGACCTCTCCTGACCTGCTGGTGGGGGAACACGCACTTTGGAGAGTAGTCTTACGTGTTGAATGGGCAGTGACCGCATGACCCGGCCACTTCACGTGTAGGTGTTTACACAAGAAAAAGAAAATTGTTATGGAGACCTGAATGGGAAGTATAATCATAGCCTGGGATGCTTCTCAGCACGAGCTGGATTAACATTACAGTGATTATGCAGAGTGGAAGAGGTCATAGGTCTGTTACTCTAGTGTAAAAAATTATGGGAACCACACTTTGAAGCGTCTCCTGTCAAATCAGTGACTGGCTGGGGAACAAGGCAGCAGGAGGGGGCACATTTCAGACAGCCCTGGGGGGGCTTGTGTGTGTGAAACCCGTGCTTGCCATCTCTACTGCCAGGAAGGTTAACAGGTGTACACAGGTGTCAACCATTATCGAATTGCATACTTTAAATATGTGGTTTGTTATTTTACACCCAGAAACCCATTGTGCTGCTGTTTAAAAAAAACAAACAAAACAGTTAAGAATTACCCAAAGCCTCTGTGAGGTTTGAGGAATCCTTTGTACTCGAGTTTGCTCTTAAGAATAATTGGAAGCTATCACTGTATCAGATAAAAATGGTGTTTGATAGAATGCACACAGCCCTATTTTGAAACTAATTCACAGGTTTTATAGGAATGTCATAACCTAATTATAGCCTTAGAATATGGGAAGAGGGTGGGACAGGGGAGGTGAAGGGGGGTGGATGGGGGGAGGGAGGGTGATTGGTGGGGTCACCTCTGTTAATCTTACAAGGGTACAAGTGAATCTTTCTAAAAGCAGAGTATGAATGTCTTAACTCAATAACTACGAAAATGACATGAAGGTTATGTTAACCAGTTTGATGACAATATTTCAAAATGTATATGAAAACAGCACACTGTACCCCGGGATTGCATTAATGTACATAGTTTACTATAAGAAAAAAAAAAAACAGAGGAAAAAAAAAGAATGTTTCTCCAAGTCTATGAGCCCATCCATTCCTGTTTAGGTTATATCAGATATGTAATTTAGACAAGAGACCATCACTCAAGGTCACATTGTTTATTTTCTAGTGTTTTTTTCTTTTCTGTTTTATTTAGGTTTTTTTCTTTATTTTTGAGCTAGAGTTGCACTCTGTTGCCATGGCTCCAGTGCCGTGGCATCGTAGCTTACAGCAGCCTCAAACTTCTGGGCTCAAGTGATGCTCCCACCTTGGCCTCGTGGGTAGCTGGGACTACAGGAGACCCCCACGTGTAGCTCATGCCTGTAATCCCAGCAGTCTGGAAGGCCTAGGCAGGGGGGTTGCCTGAGCTGAGGAGTTTGAGAACAGCCCGAGCACGAGGCAGACCCCATCTCTAAAAATAGCCAGGCGGTGTGGCTGGTGCCTGAAGTCCCAGCTACTCTTCAGGCTGAGGCAAGAGGATCGCTTGAGCCCAGGAATTTGAGGTTATGTTAATGTGGGTTATGACACCAAGGCACTCTATCAAAGGTGACAAACTAAAACTCTGTCTCAAAAAACAAAAAAATTATACTGAATGAGTGGTTATTTCTAGCCTAAAATTTATAGCGTGATAACTATTAAAATAATATTTTATTTAAATAAAGATAAATACCTCCATTGTTTGTTTATATTTGAAACAGTCTCATGCTATCACCCTGGGTACAATGCCTTGGTATCAACATAGCTCACAGCAACCTCCAACTCTTGAACTCAAGCAATCCTCCCACCTCAGCCTCCTGAGTAGCAAGGACTACAGGTGTATGCCACCATACCTGGGTATTGATTTATTTATTTTGTAGAGATGAGGTCTTGTTAGGTTACTCAGGTTGGTCTCAAACTACTGGCTCAAGCTGTGTACCTGCTTTGACCTTTCAAAGTGCTAGGATTCCAGGCACGAGCCACCACACCTAGTCAATATAAGTTTTTTTTATTTATTTAGAGACAGAGTCTTAGTCTACCCCTTGGGCACAGTGCTGTGGCATCATCGTAGCTCACAACAGCCTCAAAAATCTGCTCCAGCGATCCTCGTCCCTCAGCCTACAGTACCTGAGACAACATTCAGCTACTTTTTCTATTTTCAGTAGATGTTGTCAGTAGATACGGGGTCTTACTCTTGCTCTGGCTGGTCTGGAACTCCTGTGCTCAGGCAATCCACCTGCCTCAGCCTCCCAGAGTGCTAGGATTACAGGTGTGAGCCACTGCACCGAGCCACGATAAATATTTTTAAACACTAAGTTTGATTTGCACCAAAAGATGGGTGCAGTTTTTTTCTGCCAAATATTATATTAGCATTTTTTTAAAAAATCCTGCAACGCTTTCAGAGCCTAGGACACTCAGTAGTGTGTCTGTTTATATGCCACGTATCACTGAATTTTGTTTTGAAAGCCCATGGCAAACATTCAGAGGAAGTCTTTTTTTTTTTTTTTCAGAGACAGAGTCTCACTCTGTCACCCTCAGTAGAGAGCTATGCCTTCACAGCAACCTCCAACTCTTGGGCTTAGTGATTCTCTTGCCTCAGCCTCCTGAGTAGCTGGGATGCCACAGCGCCCGGCTCTTTTTTTCATTGCAGTTTGGCCTGGGGCCGGGTTCAAACCTGCCACCCTCACTATGTGGGGCCAGCACCCTACTCACTGAGCCACAGGCGCCGCCCCAGAAGAAGTCTTTTTTTAGGTGACATAGGAATAGAAATTTATGGTAACCGTTGGAAATCTTTGAAGAATAAAAACATTGCCCAAGTTGGTACTTGTAACAATCAGGTCTGATGAATATTTTGGTCAGTTTAAAAGCAGATACTTTTATCTGTAAGCATGATTATTTTTTCTTATTTATTTTAATCAACAAATAAAATTATATATATTCATGGAGTACAACACGATGTTTTGCAATATGGACATGGTGTGTGATGGCTGAATTACATTTATTACATATGCATCACCTCCAATACTTACCAGATTTGTGATAAGAACACTTAAAAATCTATTCTCAGGTTCAGCGCCTGTAGCTCAGTGGTTAAGATGCCAGCCATATACACAGAGACAGGTGGGTTTGAACCTGGCCTGGGCCAGCTAAACAATAATGACAATGGCAACAAAAAATTAGTTGGGCATTGTGGCAGACACCTGCAGTCGCAGCTACTTGGGAGGCTGAGGCAAGAGAAATCTCCTCAAAGAGAGTTTGAGGTTGCTGTGAGCTGTGACGCTACAGCACTCTACAGAGGGCAACGTAGTCAGACTGTCTCAAAAAAAACACTTAAAAATCTATTCTCATATGGATTTTCAAATACAATATACGCTGATTTTAATGGCAATTGTGTTATAGAGTGTATCATTTGAACTTAGCTTATTTTCAAACTACTTATCCAGTGAAAATGATCCTTTGAGTAAATATTCAGCCAAAATGTGGAAAGCTATGGATTATGAAACGGTTTCAGTTCTATGCCATTATATTTTCTGTAATCTGTGTAACTTCACAAAAAAAAAAATAAATTAGAGAAGTTACCACCTTCCAAAAGGTGATCTTGACACCCATTTCTCATGTTGGATGTTGGAACAAAAAATAGATTTGTGGAATGTTGGGTTTTCCCCTTTAGTCCAGCTCCTTCCTATGAACTAAAGGCCTCTGTTCGTGGCCTCCCTCCTCTCCCCTCCGTCCTCCTTACTAGAATACACTTGTGTTTTTCTCTTGTGTGGGTGTGTGGTTATTTATCTACTGGTTTCATATTAGTATTGCGTACACTGGGTACTTCCAGTGCCTTGGCTAGTCAACTTGGCAGAGTTCGGATGCCAATAAGGTAGCTTGAATATATTAATGCACAGGTCTTCAAAAACATACAGCAACAGAGCATTGAGATAGCACTCTCTTCAACTTACACATGGTAGAAATTAAGCACAGAAGCCAAAAAAAGGCCCATTTGAGCATTAGGAGAGCAAAAAGTCACGTTAACAAAAGGGCAAGAATGTTCAGAGTTTTCAGGGTTGAGGGCGGTGCCTGTGGCTCAAGGAGTTGGGCGCTGGCCCCATATGCTGGAGGTGGCACGTTCAAACTCGGCCCTGGCCAAAAACAACAAAAAAAGAAGAAGAATCTTCAGAGTGTCTGAGTCCCTTCTGAAAAATGAGGGAAGTGGTTTCTCAGCAGGAGAGAGACAAATCTGTGAAACAAGAAGTTACATCAGTTAGTAAGTGAGTTTTCTCTGTCCTGTATTTTCAGAGAATGAACAGAATGAAGAATTATAACCTTTCTAAATTCTTTATTTCTTTCCATTTCTTTTTTTTCTTTTTCCTTTTTTCTTTCTTCTTCCTTTTTTTTTTTTTGAGACAGAATCTCACTTTGTCACCCTGTGTAGAGTACTGTGGCATCACAGCTCACAGCAAGCCATCCTCTTGCTTCAGCCTCCCCCGTAGCTGTGACTACATGTGCCCCCCACAATGCTCAGGTGGGTTTTCTATTTTTAGTAGAAATGGGCTCTCGCTCTTGCTCAGGCTGGTGTTGACCTCCTGAGCTCAGGCCATCCACCTGCCTCAGCCTTCCAGGGTGCAGGGATGACAGGCACGAATCACAGGGCCCAGCCTCTAAATTGTTTCCGAGATTACTCATTTTTCTGTAAGATTTTCTGCCTCGACTTTATGAAGTTTTGATCTCCCAGTCTATTTTAGTAACCTTTGTTCATGAGGGAAGACCTGAGGCCACTTCCCTTTGCTAAAGGGTCGTTTCATGTACCTGCCCCTTAAACATGGAGCATTAAAAAAAAATTATGAAAGTCATTATTTTGTAATTATCTAAAATGTTATAACTGGCTTCATTTGGAGACTTGCCCTAATATTTAAAAATAGGTAAATAAACAGGACTGTTCAGCCAAGAATCATACAATATACCTTTTTCTGTTGACAACTAGCAAGCTTTATTTTCATTTAAGCAATTTACATAATATTTAGTTTTTTGCAAAAAGTTGAGTCCTGTTGTTTCTACAGAAGATCACAGAGTTCATTTTTAACTACAATCTGAAAATATTACATGGAACATTCAAGAAAGGAACAATTCATTCATTCCTTCTACTTTTTTTTTTTTTAATTGGTTCGTTCTAAATTTCACTAAATTCTCAGTATCGGTAGCATAGTGTAGAAAAATTTCCCTCTCTCCTGACCATCCTGGGACAGGAAGCCTTTCTTTGTCTGGCATTACCACGAAATCTACACTTTTTTTGAGACAGAGTTTTATTATGTCACCCTGAGTAGAGTGCTGTCGCATCACAGCTCACAGCAACCTCAAACTCTTGGGCTCAAGCGATTCTCTTGCTTCAGCCTCCCAAATAGTTGGGACTAAAGGTGCCTGCCACTATCGCTGGCCATCTTTTTGTTGCAGTCATCATTGTGGTTTAGCTAGCTTGGGCTGGGCTCAAACCCATCAGCCTCAGATTGACAATCCTGGTGTCACAGAACTTGTGTTCAAATCACCCTGATTTTCCTTAATAACCGTCCCAAAGTGCAGGAATGGTGATACTGGCATATTGTCCTAATTTTTCTACTTTTATGACTAGCTATTGCTGGGAAGCTCTTATTGTCTCAATTTATAAATTATAAATTAATTAAATTTATTATAAATTATAGATTAAACATCATTCAAGGTATGCGTGTATATAGGACATAGTAGCCTTGGTTCCAGACACCCCCTAGGGGTCCCCAAAGTTACGTCCCATGGATGAGTGGGGGAGACTACGGTCCATGTTTTATTTGAAAGGATTTTGATTTTTATGTGCATGCCGTCCGTTTGACAACCTTCCCCTTGTCTCCTCTGGCAAATGGGAATCGGCGTGCACTTGCCTTAATCTCTTAAACCCTTAATCTGCAAAAGAATTTTACATTTTTCATTATGTCCGTCAATGTACTTTTGGAAAGGGAATTTAGTTGCTTGTATTTTCTGTATCAATCTGTGGTTTTGCATTTTCTCCTGAACTTCACCAAACTGGAAAGACCAGTTCTTCTGTATCCACAAAGGTGCTGTCCCTGTGCAGATGCAAATGACCCCTCATTTCAATGGAGCAAGTGTTTACTTTTCTTTTTCCTTATTTTGAGGAATTAATTGTGCATGTGGTTTATAAAAATCCGATCTAACAAAAAGCATCCAGGAAAACGATTTGATTTGTCCGTCACTCCTGGACACACCCACGCATATCAGAGACTGTATCTCTTTGTGTCTTGAGAGTTTTTCCAGAGATGCTAGTAGCTAAATAGTATGTAAAGCCTACGACAATGTATCATTCTGTACGGCTTCTCAGTTTCTATACCGATTGTAATAATTTGCTAAGTTTGTTTCTTGGCTTAGTAATTCATAAGCTACGTGGTAGGTGATTTTTTAAAAAATAACTCTTAGTGACAATTTTTCCTTTTGCCCATTTCTGAGAAAAATCAGGGTTAACAGTGACAACTGAATACCAGTTTGGAAACTGTAAGAGTAAGTACACAATAATAGCGGGGAAGTTTGGGAGTGGATGGATTGAGCAGACGTTCTGGGGGATGGTATCAGAAGTGGCTTACACATTTCGAGTTATTTATTTGGAGATTGATACTTGACATCTCTCTCTGTGTGTGTTTTATTTTTTTGAGACAGAGTCCCACACCGTAGCCCTGGCTAGAGTGTAATGGTATCACAGCTCACAGCAACCTCAAAGTCCAGGGTGCAAGCGATCCCCCTGCCTCAGGCTCCCGAATAGCTGGGACTACAGGCACCTGCCAACACACTATGCCTGGCTAGTTTTCCTATTTCTAGTATAGATGTGGTCTCTCTCTTTTTCAGGCTGAGCTCAGGAGAGCCACCTGTTTGGGACTCCCAGAGTGCTAGGATTATCTGCTTGAGCCACCCAGCCAGCCAGCTTGGCCATAGTTTGCATCTCTTAAACCTAAATACTTTTGTAGCAAATCAAGTAAAAAGATGAGAGGATATGTGTGCTCTACAAATGTGTGCGTGTGCACACACAGTCTCACACAGCAGTGTGTACACAGGTCTTCCCCTTTACATCATGTCTCCACAGCAAACACTTGTGCTTTTTGCTAGATGCTGTTTACTGAGGCAGTAATGTACTTAGTCATCACACCTAAAAGATGTTTCAAGTTGCTCTCAGAGCAGACATCAATTAATTACCTTTAAAAATGAACTTTCATGGTCAGTGCCTGTGGCTCAAGCACCTAAGGCGCCAGCTACATACACCTGAGTTGGTGGGTTTGAATCCAGCCTAGGCCCACCAAACAACAATGAAAACTGCAACCAAAAAATAGCCAGGCATGGTGGCAGGTGCCTGTAATCTCAGCTACTTGGGAGGCAGAGGCAGGAGAATCATTTGAGCCCAGGAGTTGAAAGTTGCTGTGAGCTGTGATGCCACCGCACTCTACCCAAGGCAACAGCTTGAGGCTCTGTCCCCCCCCCCCCAAAAAAAAGAGAAAATGAACTTTCATCTGGAAGTTGGGAAAGTTTTTGGGAAACAGTTAAAGTTCCTATCTTAAACTGGCCTCAGTGGCTCATGCTTGTAATGCCAGCACTCAGGGAGGCTGAGTGGGGGAGGATGGCTTGAGCTCAAGCGTTGGAGACCAGCCTGAGCAAGAGCTAGACCCTGTCTCTACTAAAAGTAGAAAAAGTAGCTGGTGCTTGTGGCAGGCACTTGTAGTCCTAGCTACTCAGGAGGCTGAAGCCAGAAGGTCAGGAGTCCAGGAGAGTGAGGTTGCTGTGAGCTATGATAGATAGTATTGCACTCTACCAGGGCAACAGATTGAGACTTGATTTATTGATTATGTCTCAATAAATGAATAAGTGTATGACTAAAACTCATATCTTGAAATACTGTCCTAGTTCACTTTTCCCAAATACTAACAAGGACTCACTCCAGTATTCAATTTATCAGTTTTAATATTAGTTACTGATTAATGGCCGGGTGTTGTGGCGGGTGCCTGTGGTCCCAGCTACTTGAGAGGCTGAGGCAGGAGACTCACTTGAGCCCAGGAGTTAAAGGTTCCTGTGAACTGTGATGCCATGGCACTCTACCCAGGGGGACAGCTTGAGGCTCCGTCTCAAAAAAAAAAAAAAAATTAGTTACTGATTAATACTAATTAATATTAGTGTTCAATTAATCAGTGCCCTTCTGACCCAGAATGGAATACGCTGCTGTCACCTAACAGGAAGACTGCTTTGAAAGCCCAGTTCTGTTTAATATAATTCCCCGTCACCCCAAGTCTATTATGGGTGTTACTGTGCAAATTATACCCAAATGAAGATTCGGACAGCAGAGAAGAAATCGATTAAAGAAATGTGTCATCTCCTTGCAAAAAGGAAAGCGTTGCTAAGAGAAATTGTTACTAATAGAACGGAAGTGCTGAATGAGTGTCTACCCTCCCTCTGAAATGAAAATTACCGTGAATTATCCCCATATCGGTTGTGACTTGCTCCTTCCAAGAGGAATTGTTTCAGCTGAGGGAGAAAGAGGTGATTCATACCCATGCCTGTGAGTTTCTTAGAGTTGGTGTGGAAAGGCAGAAACAGGTGAAAAGTATTGTTCACGCAGCTCTGTGGGTGTCATCAAGCCTCTGTGGACAGAATTTATACGTCGTCCTTCCGGATGCTGGAAACACAGTCCAGGAGCTCTGGGGCTGCTCTCTCAGGCTTGGAGCCAGACAGGGTTGAAGTCTGCTTGAGAGTGTTCTGGCAGAGCTGGGACCCCCGGCGTGGGGTGCCTTAGGGTGAAGATGTCATGGTTCAGTGACAGAGTTATTACTCATTTGGAAAAGGATGACATTCCTTTGCTGAGAAACTTTTTTCTCATGCCCGATAATACACCATCCAAATCTGGAGACAGCACGGAGTTTTTGGATCCAGGTGAGTGGAATGATAACACACGCTTTGCTCATTCATTGGGAGAACGTTGGTAACCCCACTTGACCCATGGGACGTCTCCAGTTATTATTATTATTTATTTCTTTTAGAAACAAAGTCTCACTTTATTGCCCTCAATAGAGTGCTTTGACATCACAGCTCACAGCTACCTCCAACTCCTGGGCTTAGGCAATTCTTTTGCCTCAGCCTTCCGAGTAGCTGGGACTACAGGCACCCGCCACAATGCCCAGGTATTTTTTTTTTTTAAGGGTATGTCTATTATTTATTTATTTATTTATTATTATTTTTTTTTTACAGTTTTTGGCTGGGGTTGGGTTTGAAAACACCAACTTTAGCATATGGGGCCGCCACCTTACTCTTTTGAGCCACAGGCGCCACCCAGCCCAGCTATTTTTTTGCTGCAGTTTGGCTGGGGCTGGGTTCAAACACGCCACCCTCAGGATATGGGGCTGGCACCTTGCCTGGGTGATGAGCGCCAGCGGGGAGGGATGGACCCGCTCCCTACCCATTGAGCCACAGGTGCCACTGTCCAATTATTTTTTTAAAGAGAAATTTTATTTCTAATGATTATTACTTTTACGTAGCAGTTATTGTTTCTCGTAGTAATAACTTATTTCTAATCATTGAACTTTCCAGCCACAGAACATGTTCAAAGAACCGTCAAGATTCCTCACCGATAAATTTCATATTGTAAGAGAACTTGAATTGAATCTGTGACTCTTTGCCATTTGAGGATTTTGTGTTAAGTCTAGGTCTGTAAAACCCCAGACTCTTTGGCATTTTAATTGTTGCTAACTCTTTTGCTTGAAATTTATGGCCCTGCCTTGTAAGAGCTTAAGAGAAACACATAGCATTACGGAAGACCATGTGATTCACATTCTCCAAAGTTACAAGGAGAACACAGTGAATTTATTAAGGTAGGGTTGAAGGAAACACCTTATTACAACAGGATAGATCCCAAGGAAAAAAAATAGTTTCATGAAAATGACAGGGTTTTATAAATCACCTCAGAGAAATTGTAAGATTATTACCAATAGCCTACAAAGATACTAGATAAGGAATTCTACATAAAATGCTGTGCAGAAAGATATAGGTGAACACAGAAGTGGATCTTGTGGAAAATGCTTTGATTTCTGTATGGAAGCAACTGGTACAATGTTTCCCCCAAAATAAAGACACTGTCTTATATTTATTTTTTCTCAAGAAGACACACTAGGGCTTATTTTCAGAGGATGTCTTAGTCTCTGGGTGTATCTGCATAGCCACGCCCATTGATCTGCATAGCCACACCCACCACTAGGTCTTATTATCAGGGTAGGGCTTATATTTAACAAATGCATAGAAATACTGCTAGGGCTTATTTTTTAGGTAGGTCTTATTTTTGGGGAAACACAGTATCAAGGAGACTGTTGTCACCTGGAAAAGAATTGCAAATAAACTGCTATTCATTTTCCTCCCAAGTCTTTCAAATCACCACATGATCGTGTCTGAGTACAAACAGTGACCAAGAGGGTTCTGTAAGGAAGGGAGGAGAGAGAGATTGAGCAGAAAAATCCGCAGAGACTTGGACAACTCTGAGGTGTTGAATGAGGGGTCCTCCCTGTAATGGGTGCACAGTGCTGATTCTGTTAACTCGGGCCTCAGAAACCGGACCACAAATTGTCCAGAACGACACAGCCATCAGTAACGCACATGTGTTTAAAAAGCACTCTTTTCTTGGGTATTGGGACCAAGATTTTCATAAACTCTTTAGGGAATCCTTGATGACTTAGATATATTCATTCATTACTATTAGTTGATTTTCGTAGCTAATGTGTTGAAATATTAAACCACTCTCCTCTGTCTGTCATAATAAAAACTAACATTAGCAACACCAGATCCAGTTGCTAACAACAAAATGAGGACCGTATCAGAACACATTGGCCAATGGAAAATGCACAAAGCCACATCTAAAACTTTAACGGAGGAATTTGGCAGAAACATCAACTTTTCATTAAACTCATATTCTGCCCAATGCCACTGACACCAGCCGTTCTCATGCACATCCTTTTAGAAAACAAAGACGCTTCCAAAACTGAGCAGCGCAGAGTCCGGACAAAAGTATTCCATTAGGGATTTTTTTTCGGCTTCCTTTCTGCCTGACTCATGGGAAAAAAAAAAAAATTATTGATCAGCTGCTTAGCTTGTGGCTTCTGGTCTTAAGGATGGAGCCCACAGTTGGATAGGAAGGTAGATCCATAAATCGATTTTTTTTTTTTTTCAATCTGCAGGTAATGTTCCTTGACATCCAACTTAGTTTGGAAATCAGATTTCAGGACTGTAAATTTGAGGAATCCTCTTAGGAGTTAGACTGATGAAAGGGGAAAGTAGATGGAGTTTGGAAACTGGGCTTGTTCGGGAAATACAGACAGACGTACAGCAGACTTGAGTGCACAGAGGTTTGGCATTGCAGCGCTGGTGTTGAAAACCATAAGTGATTTTTCTCTGTGTATGCTCCTGAGGCTTAAAGGAGAGGGGACCTGTCTGCCTAGCCATCCCTCCTCGCTGGCGCCCACTCATCACCCACGCAAGGCATTGCTGATGCAGAGAAAAAAAATTACCTTTTCTGTTTTTCTTTTTTTTAATTGTTGGGGATGCATTGAGGGTCCAAGACACCAGGTTACACTGATTGCATTTGTTAGGTAAAGTCCCTCTTATAATTGCATCTTGCCCCCCCCCCAAAAGGTGAAAATTACCTCTTCTTACAACTAATTTCCCAGATGCTAAGTTTCTTCTCCCCTGATCAAAAGAGCATAACACCCAAGGTTCATGCATGGGGCAGAAAGGTCTGGAATGACTGCGCCTTTTACCGAAGTCCTTCAGCATTCCTTTGGTTGGAGGTGTCAGGATTTTAGGAGCGTTCTCCAGAGCAAACAGGAAAAATCAAACAGCAGCCGGGACAGAGAGAAAAGAAACCTGTCTCCTATCCTGACCCTACCTGGGGCTTTGTGCTGTAGCATGTTTGAGTTTATAGAGGATTAATATTAAAATGAAATGTGGAGAGAAGATTTGAGAAGCCGCTGCTTCTGGAATATTTTTAAACAAGTCTTCAGCATGTTTTACCTTTAACATTAGTGTATTCTTTGGAGATCAAGGCACAAAAAAGGAACGAATGAGGCACATCAACTGCGTCAGACTTACCCCACATCAGTGCGATCTAATCTCTTTCGCCTGAGATAAAGTGGCCTCATTCTGTCTCAGCTGCAGACCTCGGTAACTTTTTTTTTCCTCAGACCAACCAAATTTATCCCCAGACTGATAGAGATCTTTACAGCATTCACCACTACCCGCTCACTGTATGGAGGCTTAGGAAGAGATAGGGCAGGGATAATGTTTTATAGAAACAGTAAAACAGAAATGATTGTACTGATTCAGTGATCTGCTTTGTGCTCTGGATTTTCTTACAACTTTCAGGCAATCAAGTCTCACGTAGTCTTTCCCTGATACCCAGCTGGTTTGTAGCTCCTTTTCCCAAATGGCTTTCTTTTGCCTTTTGGAAATGTAGTGGGGCCTCGACGTTTTACAAAATGACCCATCTTCTACACTCTGGCCATCGGAAGAAATTATCTATCTGAAAAGAGCCTTTCAAAGTTACAGTTTGACATACCATGGCTAGGTTCTTTTTTTTCCTTTAAAAGAGCGTGAAAAAGCATCTTTGAAAAGTGCATTTTTAAATGTGACAGTGAAGCATACAACCGTTTGCCTCTGTGTATTTGGTTTTAAGTATATTTATTTATTATGTCTGTCTTTATTATTTTTGTATTTATTTTTTGAGATAGAGTCTCACTATGTCACCCTTGGTAGGGTGCCCCAGTGTCATAGCTCACAGAAACCTCCAACTTTTGGGCTTAAGTGATTCTCTTGTCTCAGCCTCCCAAGTACCTGGGACTCCAGCTGGCCGCCACAATACCCAGCTATTTTTGTTGTTGTTGTTGCAGTTGTCATTGTTGTTTAGCAGGCCTGGGCCGGGTTTCAACCTGCCAGCCTTGGTGTATGTCACAGTGCCCTAATGACTGAGCTATGGTCATCGAGCCTGAGTACAACTATTTATCAGTAATAAGAGATTAATGTGTCATAAAACAAATCATCATTTTTCAGGGTTTTGTGTAGACTCCTAATGGTCTATTCGAGCGGTTCTCAATCTGTGATTCACGACCCACAGGAAGTGTATTAAAAAACTGTGGCATTAGGAAGGTTGAGAACCACTGGTCTGTGCTACTTCTGGGCCGAGCAGAATATTTATAGATTATGTAGCAAAAGGCCCACTCTTTCCATGAAATTTCACTTTCTGTGAGTTTTCTAAAGAAGTAGCAAATTATAGCCTGAAAAGTTAAGCCGTATGAATGGAGAAATCAAAGCGATTAATTTACTAAGTGTTTATTAATATTTAAGCTACGTTTATACATGATTCAACATCTCACTCATACTTTAAAATCTGCTTCCTTACTTGGCCAACTGTCTGTACTATTTTGTGACCAGTATCCTTGCTTTAATATGGCTCTTCCGAGGTGATAAAGTATATAAATAAATGAATCACATGCCGTGTTTTACCAACTCAAGAGCTTTAATGAACATGTTTCCAGACATTGTTATTTTTAACCACTGCTTTATTACTGTATCAAACGCCAACGCCGTGTTTTTTCAGCTCATTGACATTGATCAATGATCAATACCATTTGCAGAAAGCCTGGCGGGGGCTTGTCTGTCTTTATAGTACACCACATTTCCCCGAAGTTATTAAGCAGCCAGCGAGGCACTCAATTCTATTAAACAAACAAAGAAGATGTTGGAACTGCAGTCTGGTGGCACAGCTACCAAGCACTGCTTTATGGGGTAGTTCTTCTGTCGTTCAAAGGGAATAAATCCAGCTACCTAGTGGGGGTCGTTGATGTAGAATTGTAGAACCCTTGCTCTGAAAGGAAGTTTCTCACTGAGTTTGACAAGCAGTTTACAGGCTCCCAGGTTTCATTTCTAACAAGTTTATTTAAAGCCATTGTGCTTATGCTCTGAGGCAGGAGGCGGGGAAGGAGCTGATAAGCCTTGCTCCCTTGCGGTCTCAGATTTCAGCACCGCCGCACTGGACAGCTCCAAGTGGGCATTCCCCCGGCATCATCCCCTGCTCTTGGGCGTGCCAGGGTCTTTTGGGAGAACTTTCTCTGAAGCTACTGAGGGCCACACCGTGTTCAGCCACAGTCCCATCGTGACATGAAAGCAACACCAGCAGGATTGAGGGGTAGCTGTTGGCCGAGTGTGTGCAGCTGTGAGACCCTGCATTGGGTGTCATGCCTCGGAGGTTTTTGAGAAGGGTGAGGCCCAAGTTGGCCTCATCAGCAATGGAACACGCTCCACTTGTGCTCCACCCCCACCCCAGTAATTTACCTGTACCCCAATTCTTGTCCCATGCCTGATGTTTAGAGTAGTCGAGGATAAGACGAGGTAGATGTACAGGTGAAATGTTTGACATTTGATGGTTCTGTGTGCTTGTGCTTTGAGGGGTGTATGGCACTTCTGTAGACCGTACGTGTGCAGGAGATTCTGGTGTTCTCCGTATGGCTTGGCTGACTCAATTAGATATTCCCCGAATTCCCAGCTCCCCCTTAAACTTGGCACCTACATTCATTACCTTTGGAATCCACATAACACAGCTGTCATTCCTTTAAATCTACTCTGCTCCGTGTATACTAGATAATTTCAGGTACATAAGACGGGCCAGGGAGCTCCTATTTCTAGACCTTTTAACCATCATTCCCGACGGCCTCATCTAGAAATGGCTCTCTGCTTTTTGAACTTGTGTAGCATTAACAGAACTACAGAAGTTATCTTATATTTGAGCAGAAATGACCCACGTCTAAGATAAAAAGCTTGGCCCCATCTTTTGGAACCTTAATGTATAAATTTAACCTCACTTCCATTCTCCCCCCTGACCCCATCATTCTTTGAGGCGGCAACTCATTCTTTATCTTTTTGCCTTTTTGTTTTTCTTTTTCTTATTTTTATTAAAACATAACTGTGTACATGGATGCATTTATGGGGCTCAGTGCTTTGATTTGATATACAATGTGAAATGCTACATTGAACTAATTAACGTATCCATCTCAGTTATACTCATTTCTTGATAGTTTTGAAATGTACCATTGCATCATGTACATTAGGTGAGGTCCCTTGAAATATCCGCCCTCCTCCTGCCTCACTCCTCCCTTCTCCTTCCCTCCCCTCTCTGTCCTCTTACCTTCCACTTTCTAGACCAGAGGTTCTCAAACTTTTTAAACAGGGGGCCAGTTCACTGTCCCTCAGGACGTTGGAGGGCTGGACTGCAGGCCCTGGGATGAGTCGGCTGCTAAGCAGGACAGGCAGCAGTGACAAAAACACCTGGTGGGCCAAATAAATGTCCTAGGTGGGCTGCATGTGGCCCACAGGCTGTAGTTTGAGGACGCCTAATGTAGACCTTTTGTACAGGATGTCCTAGCATAGCCCAGTCATTTTCAACCAGTGTGTTGTGAGAGGATCTTAGTTGTGCCACGA
>CAUYQV010115510.1:0-11659 GCA_963574575.1 Galagoides demidoff
CCTGCTGCAAGGAATTTGAGGACATCCTCCTCCTTCATCTGCAGGACATCAAGGGCTCCGGACATTGTGAAAATTTCCCTTTAAGTTACGGTGGGAATCCAGAACAACGCCGTATGGGCCCTCTCTGAGCGGCGCGGAAAGCTGGTAGAGGGTCTTGCCTCGATGCTGACGATTGCAGCCTGATCAAGATGGTGGCTGCTAAAGGTTGGGTTGGCTATGGCCATTTCTTAAAATAAGATGACAGTGAAGTCTGATACATTGATTGGCTATTTCTTTCATGAAAGATTCCTCTATAGCATGTGACGCTGTTTGATAGCACTTTACCCAGAGTAGAACTTCTTTCAAAATTGGAGTAAATCTGCTGAAACTATGCCACTGCTTTATTATTCAATGTATGTGATATTCTAAATCCTCAGCATCGTCCCCAGGACTAGATTCCATCTCAAGAAACCCCTTCTTGGCTAGACACACGGCTTCTTTCCTCACATTTCATGAGCGAACCTGTGATCCCAGCACTCTGGAAGGCCAAAGCAGGTAGATTGCTTGAGCTCAGGAGTTTGAGATCAGCCTCAACAAGAGCAAGAACCCATCTCTGCTAAAAATAGAAAAGTTAGCCTACTGTTGTGCTGGGCATCTATAGTCCCAGCTACTCAGGAGGCTGAGCAAAAACCCAAGAGTTTGAGGTTGCTGTGAGCTGTGATAATGGCACGCTAGCCAGGGTGGCAGAGAGAGACTCCACTTCAAAAAAGAAAGAAACCACTTTCTTTGCTCATCCATAAGAAGCAACTCTTAGCTGTTCCAGTTTTATTATGATCCTATAGTAATACAGATACATCTTCAGGCTCCACCTCTAATTCTAGTTCTCTTGCTGTTCCCACCACAACTATAGTTACTTCCTCTACTGAAGTCTTAAACCTCTCAAAGTCATCCATGAAGGGTAGACTCAACTTCCTCCAAACTCCTGTTAATGTTGGTATTTTGGCTCCCTCCCATGAATCATGAATGTTCTTGATGGCATTTAGAATAGTGAATCCTTTCCAGAAGGCTATCTGTGTACTTTGCCCAGACCCATCAGAGGAATTGCTGTCTATGGAAACTATAGTCTTACGAAATGTTACTTCTTAAATCATGAGACCTAAAAGTCAAAATTATTCCTTGAAGCACAGGTGCAGAATGGAAGCTGTGTCAGCAGACATGACAGCACCACTCCTCCTCTGGTGCATCTCCACCAGAGCGTGTAGGTGACCAGGTGCATTTCAATGAGCAGTAACAGAAGGAATCTTTTTTTCTTAACAATAGGTCTCAACAGTGAGCTTAAAATATTCAGCAAACCATGCTACAAACAGCTATGCCGTCATTCAGGTTTTGTTATTCCATTTATAGTGCACAGTGCATTTATAGTGGCACAGTTATTCCAATTATAGGCTTAGTATAATTCTGAAGGGCCATGGGGTTTTCCAAACAGTAAACGAGCATTGGCCTCGACTTAAAGGCACCAGCTACATTAGCTCCTAACAAGCTGGTCCTTTGAAACTTTGAAGCCAGGCATTGACTTCTCCTTTCTAGATACAAGAATCCTCAACAGCCATCTTCTGATAGAAAGTTGTTTGTCTACATTGAAAATCTGCTGTTTAGTGTAGCCACCTTCATCAGTGATCTTAGCTGCAGCTTCTCATCAGCACCTGCTGTTTCACTCTGCACTTTTACGTTATGGAGATGGTTTCTTTCCTCACATCTCATGAACGAACCTCTATTAGAGTCAACTTTTATTCTGTAGCTTCCTCGCCTCTCTTGGCCTTCATAGAATTGAAAAGATTCAGGGCCTCACTCTGGATTATACTCTGGCTTAAGATAATGTTGTAGCTGGTTTGCTCTTCTGTCCAGACCACTCGAATTTTCTCCGTATCATCAATAAGGTTGCTTTATTTTTTAAATTATTTCTGTGTTCACTGGAGTAGCCCTTTTAATTTCACTTAAGAACTTTTCCTTTGCATTAACAAGCTGGCTAAGGTTTGGCACAAGAGACCTAGCTTTTGCCTTCTCTTAGATTTTGCCTTCCTCAGTACCTCAGTAAGCTGAGTCAAAAGCTGGAAGTGATTGAAAGTGAGAGGCGTGCTGCTCTTCCCTTGAACACTGAGAAGCCACAGTAGGATTATTAAGTGACCTAATTTCTTTTCTTTTTTTTTTTTTTTGAGACAGAGCCTCAAGCTGTCCCCCTGGGTAGAGTGCCGTGGCATCACAGCTCACAGCAACCTCCAAATCCTGGGCTTAAGCGAGTCTCCTGCCTCCACCTCCCAAGTAGCTGGGACCACAGGCGCCCGCCACAATGCCTGGCTATTTTTTTTGGTTGCAGCCATCATTGTTGTTTGGCAGGCTGGGCTGGATTTGAACCCGCCACCTTAGGCGTATGAGCTGGCGCCTTAGCCATTTGAGCCACCAGCGCCGAGCCAAGTGGCCTAATTTCAATACTGCTGCATCTTAGAGAATAGGGAGGCCTGAGGAGAGGGAGAGAGATGGGAAGGGGCTGGTGTGTCAATGAAACACTCAGAACACACATAGCATTTCTCAGTGAAGTTTGCTGTCTACTATGGGTCCAGTCTATGGCACCCAAAACAATTACAATAGTAACTTTAGAGCTCACTGACAGCCGACCACTAGAACAGACAATATTGAAAGAGTTTCGAGTTTTTTAAGAATGACTGAAATGGCACACAGACACCAAATGAGCACACACCACTTGGCTGGTGCAGGGCTGCCACAAACCTTCAATTTGGAAATGGTATCTGTAAAGTATAACAAAACAGGGCATGTCTGCACTCATGCTGGTCAGCAATTCCAGACCTCTGAGCAACTGTCCACCTCATTCCTCCTCACTTCTATATCATATGTGTGGCAGGGGCAAGTTCTGAGGGTCAGACCACAGCCCATGGTTCATGCCCATCACATTCACCCTACCTAAATCATTCTGTACAACAGTGGTTCTCAACCTTCCTAACGCTGCAGCCCTTTAACATAGTTCCTGTGGGCCACAACCCACAGGTTGAGAACTGCTTCTCTACAGTCACCGCAGATAAGAGTTCATTGGCCTGTCCAGAACAAAACCCCTCTTAGTCCCCTGGTTCCGTCTGCGGGGCCCTGCCCCTAGGGCAGTCCTCCACCCCTCACAGCTGTAGTGCACACTCCCCCAGCAGATCCAGAGCCAATGAGAAGTCTGTTCACTCCTCAACACAAGATGCTGGCCTTGCAGGAGACCCAGAGCAGACAAGAGGTCCGTCCATTCCTCAACAGAAGATGCCGGCCTCACAGGAGACCCAGAGAAGATGAGAGGTCCGTCTGCTCCTCAACAGAAGATGCTGGCCGCACAGGAGACCCAGAGCAGATGAGAGGTCCGTCTACTCCTCAACGGAAGATGTCAGCCTCACAGAAGACCCAAAGAAGATGAGAAGTCTGTCCACTCCTCAACAGAAGATGCCAGCCTCACGGCAGCTTGTCAGGGTTTTGCAGTAGGAGTTCCACGTCCTCATTCCTTGCCAACATACCTCCTCTGCTGGGGGCTACTTGGATTCTGGTTCAGCACAGCTCCCTTTCACTGGTACCTGCATCAACCCCCAGGATCCCACATGACCAGCCACAAGGGAGAAAAATGAAAGCTGGCCCCTTGGCCATGCTGCTGCTCTGGTAGGCTCCCTGCAGTTCTGCAATACCCTGAGTGGCCCCTTCCACCAAGGCCCTGGGACTTCCTAGGTCCAGAAGGGAAGAAGAAAGGGGAGGAAAGAAAAGAAAGAGAAAGGAAAGCCATCATTTACCTCTATAACATCCTTCTACATGGCCCTGACATGGCAGTGGTAGAACAATCTGAAGGCCACAACACTAGGCCCAGCTCTGCAGTTAGTGAGACAACGGGCCAGGAACCCTCCTGGGGCTCCAGTGCACTATCTCCACAAAACAGCAAGAGGGACAGCTGGGGTCATTACACGGCCAGAATGGTCAGCCCCAGAGTCCTCCTCCTTCACTCCCTACCAGCATGGGAACTCTATCCTGCACTACACCTGACTCAGCTATGAAAACCAAGTTGTCCTGGAAAGTGGGCAGACAGGAGCTTCCAAGGATCCATTCCTTCTATGCACATCCCTCTCTGGTCCCGTGTACACCATTTCTGGCTAACTGCTCTTGCTAGAATCAACCTTAAGGCTTTTGCTTCTCCTTGAGGCAAACATTGCTAAGCATTTCTACTTCCACCTTACTCAGGCATAAATGACACAGTGATAGAAAGTGTGCTCACATGAAAAGACCTTTTGACTGCTCTGGGCATGCAGTGGTGAGTGCACAGTGCAGCAGTGAGGCCCTGGTGTGTGTGAGCAGACCTGGGGACCTAAGGTACCATGGGAAGCTTAGTTCTAGGTGGGCAAACAGACTCTTATAAGACTAGAGAGAATAACATAAGCTGTGTTTGATGAACTAAGCTGTAGCTCAATGTCACTAGTAATAGTGAAACTATATCATTACCACCATCACCACCACCACCATCACCACTACCATCATCATCATCACCACCACCATCACCAATACTATTACCATCATCATAACACTACCATCACCACTATCATCACCACCACCACCACCATCACCACTATTGTTATATGCTCATCAAATTCAGAATACATCTGAAGATACCAAGAGTGTGCAAGAGGATGTAGGGCAATGACAACCCTTAGTTTTGAAATCACTTTGAAAGGCTCGGCGCCTGTGGCTCAATCGACTAAAGCGCCAGCCACATACACCTAATGTGGTGGGTTCGAATCCCCAGCCCAGGCCCGCCAAACAACAATGATGGCTGCAACCAAAAAACGGCCGGGTGTTGTGGTGGGCGCCTGTGGTCCCAACTACTTGGGAGGCGGAGGCAGGAGACTTGCTTGAGCCCAGGAGTTGGAGGTTGCTATGAGCTGTGATGCCATGGCACTCTACCCAGGGGGATAGCCTGAGGCTCCGTCTCAAAAAAAAAAAAAAGAAATCACTTTGAAAAACTACTCATTACTGTAGTAAAGTTGAAAATACACATTCTTACCACACAACAGTTCCAACCCTCAGCATATACCTGAAAGAAACCTTTGCATAGACATATGGAGAAATGTACACGAATGTTCACAGTAGCAGTGTTTGCGAAAAGTGGTTGCAAAAAGAGTCTACCACCAGCAGAATGGACAGATGAACTGTGGTATTTTCATACAATGAGACAGTAAATAAGCAGGACTATCAACCAAGCAAATTAATCAACATGGATGAAAATTTATGAAAAAAACAAAAAGGAAGTCACAAAAAATACATCTGGTACGAGTCTCTAGTATGATTCTATTTAAAAAGGTCAACATCAGACAAAACTGAAAAACATATTATTTGTGGGCAGGAGTCAGCAAACTATTGCCCTTATGGCCTGTTTTTATAAATGCAATTTTTTTTTTTTGAGACAGAGCCTCAAGCTCAATGTCACTAGCAATAGTGAAACTACAGCACGGGTGGAGTGCTATGGCATCACAGCTCACAGCAACCTCCAAATCCTGGGCTCAAGCGAGTCTTCTGCCTCAGCCTCCCACGTGGCTGGGACCACAACGCCTGGCTATTTTTTTTGGTTGCAGCAGTCATTGTTTGGCGGGCCGGGGCTGGATTTGAACCCACCACCTTAAGTGTATGTGGCTGGCGCCTTAGCCACTTGAGCCACAGGCGCCAAGCCTATAAACACAATTTTATTGGAATACAAGTCATGTAGATTCATTTACCTATTAATCTACGGCTGTCTTCTTGCTACCAAGAGTCAAATAACTGTCAGAAAGACTCTGTGACCTGTAGTTTCTTTGCTGGTATTTTTAAATTACTCTCTGATCCTTAGAGAAAGTTTGCCAACCTCTGGTTTAGGGATATAAACACACATGGCAAAGCTATAAAGAAAAGTTAGGGAATGTGTAACATCAATTTCCAGAGAGTGGTGAGCTCTTGCAGCATGGATGGGAGCAGACCCAACGTGCAACTGCAGTATAACAGAAGGCGTACTTCTTCAACTGCATGGTAGGCACATGAGAACTAACTGCCTTTATTGTTAGACATTAAATAGTATATAAAAGGAGCTAAAAATCAGGAACACAAACCCATGACAAAATGGTCAGGCAGACTCATCTTCCGGGTGTGCAGGTGCTTGTGAACAGGCCCTTCCTGCCCATGGAACACTGTGTTAGTGACAAGCAGCAGCTAGACATGCATGTTCTGGCCTCAGAGGAGGGGCAGGGCTCAAGCAAACTTGAGTGAGCAGTGGAGGGGTCATAGGAGTGAAGGGTGTCACCAGCAGGAGCAAGGAGAGGGAGAGGAGGAGTGGCCTGGGGCAGAGGGCTGAGTTTTAGCAATAACCATAGAAGAACAGGTGAAGGAGTGCAGAGGTGGCCATGACAGAGAGAGAGGGAATCAAGGAGAATGCAGCCTTGGAGCTGGGAGCAAGATGTGGCTGGAGGATGAGTGCTCAGAAGAGTGCTCAGTGCAGCGGAGAGTTTCACCAGAACAAATGCTGTGCTCCACCCAGAAGTGGGAAGGATGTCTGGGAGGAGAAATCGAAGAATCCCAAGAGCAAGCTCTGGTGTGGGCTCTCACCTCCTGCATGCACCTTCTGCCGTCATGAGTCATCTCTGAAACTTCACAGGGAGAAGGTACCCTAGTAGACCAGCTGCTGCAGATCACTGGGGTCACATTTTCATAAAGTGCACTGGGGTCACATTTTCATAAAGTGCACAAAACAAACATCATCAGGAGCTCCTTGGAAAAAGCAAATAGCTAACCCCCTCCTGCCTCTACTCTTACTGCTCTGGACTCAAGGCAGCTGCTCACAGAATGGAGACAGGCTGTCTGGAGTCCTCATGGAAAGTCTTCCCAAAATCCAGGGAGAGGTACGTCAGAAGAACTTCAGGGTTTTTCACAAGAGGCTGAGACCGAGTTACAGAAATTAAAGGACGTGTTGTTTGCTTCCAGAGTAGTTATTAAATACATACTTTAAAAAAACACACACACACACAGACAGGGAAGAAAAACTACTAACATTCATTGAAAACCTACTGTGTGCAAGGGAGCCTCTGCATGCCTGCTCCCGGAACAGAGATGCTCTGTATTCGTTCAAAAGAGGTAAAAGAGGGACCCTGAATGTTTTCTTTTCTTTTTTTTAAGTTTTAGGCCGGGGCCGGGTTTGAACCCACCACCTCCGGCATATGGGGCCGGTGCCCTACTCCTTTGAGCCATGGCACCACCCCTGAATGTTTTCTTAAAAGCAATTTTACATTCACAGAAGAAAACACCAAACAAGACAGGGATCTGGACACATCCTCTGAGCCATGATTTGGCTGTGCCCACACCCCAGCAGGCACTGCTAATTATTTGTAGAATGGACGCCCTCTAAGGTCTCCTCCAAAACAGATTCCTGTGATGCCATAAATAACTGAGAACCAAGGGCAGGAGAGTCATCCAGAGCACCTGGGAGAAGCACCTGCTCCAGGCACACCATGTCCATGGGCACAGTTTCTCATGAGGACAGCAGTGATTAACTCTGCCGGGAGTGGGTGCCAACTGCACAGTGAAATCAAATGCTGTGATGGCTCAATTAACAAATGGAAACAGAGTTTCTTTATAATGGAGCTGACCATTCTCACCCAAAAGTCACGATAAATCATGAGGCTGTGGGTGTGTGCCTGGGGTGGTTCATAGCAGTGCTGAGAAGCTAGGACGGGAGATGCCTTCATGTGGCTCTTGTCTGTCTACTGCCCATGAACAAGGTCAACCCTGGGTCCACTCTAAGGTCTTGCCCTTGGTTTCCCCTTGGTGGTGACCTACTCCTGCCCTATGTCCTTCTGTGGACACAACACACCTGCAAGTCTGGAGAGGATGCAGCCAGGCCCAACCTCGCCACCCTGACCCCACCCACTCCTGTGCCAATGCCCACCATGGCTTGGTGCTGGGACCACAAAGACAAACCACCTCAGATATGTGAGCCCCACCCTGAAAGAGCTCAGTCTCCTGGCAGCCCCCCAGACATGGGTCTGCATAATCTCCCAGAGTTTGAAGCAACATGCATCAGTCTTGCCAGACATCCAGATCTTTAGGTAGCAGCTAGAACTGACACCTGGAGGGAAAGCCTAGGGTTTCAGGAAGAATGAAGAGCTGGTCTGAGTGCAGATCTTTCTGATGACCAGCTGCTCTCAGGGGAGGGAGAGCCCATCCATGCAGCCTCCCCATCCAGTGTGACAGCTGCTTGGACAGAGAAAGGTGCCAGCTGTGGCTGGTGTGGGATGATGGCTAACACTGCCTGCTGCAGCCCTGCCCTCCCTGGCAGTGTGTGCTCCCTGGGCTGCCCACGGCTGACACAGCGGCTGACTCTAGTGCGCCCTTTGCTTGAATCAACCTCCCCAGCCACTCGCTATGCAGAGCATCTGCTCCGCTGAGGAGGCACAGGCCAGACTACTGCTACAACAGTCTCCCACCTTGGGGCACAGATGGCTCTGAAGTGACAAGTGGAAGCTCATGTTCACAGACTTGATGTGGCTGGGCCAACGGAGAGAGGCAGGACATGAGCTACACACCTGCCCACGGTCAAAGGGACAGCTCATGGGCTGAAACACAACCTAGAGGCTAAAGATGCCTGATCACCTCATCTCAATTCGGGTCAACATTTGGGAACAAAGGCTTGAAGTGTGGGGGCACAACAAAAGGGAGCCAGAAAGTGTCTGTCCTCCCCCAGGTCAGGTGCACCCAGGCCTGAGTAGGCAGCCCACGTGAGACACAGGATATGCAGGTGGACAGGGAGCAGGGCTGCAGGATGAGGTGACTGGTACACATGGACCCAGAGAAGATGCTCAGGAACCAGATCAGTAGAACCAAGTTGACTGGACAGAGATGGCAGGGGCAGAGAGAGCACGGCAGGCCAGAAGACAAGAGCCCTCACAGGAGACACTGGCATCTGCACACTGGCAGCAGCCCGCTCAGCACACTGCACCTCATTCCCGTCAGCACCCTGCACCCCATTCCCTTCCCACTCGGAAGGCAAGCTGAGTACTCAGGCAGAGTGGATGCTGCGGTCGGGGAGCTGAGGACCCCTGCAGTGTGCCCACTCAGCGCACTGCACCCCATTCCCTTCCCACTCAGAAGGCAGGCAGAGTGGATGCTGTGATCAGGGAGCTGAGGACCTCAGCAATGGGCAGAGGGGGCAAGCTTCAGAGAGCCAGGCAGTGGCAACGTTGCCACAACTCCAGAGACCTCTCTCCATGCCCATCAGACTGGTGGAGCAGCAGCAGGAGGCCCAGGATCAGATCCAGACCTAGGCTGCTGGTATCACACACTCACCAGGTCCAGAGACGGCCTGGCAGGGCTGATACAGCACTGGGGTCACCTTCCAGTGTTCTGTGTTCCATTTCTTCAGGCAGAAGACTTCCCCCGCGATCCCCAGTTCCTGAGTGCCAGTGACTATAATTAAAGGACTACGGCCTGTCCCTACCGCCCCACTCTCTGGGGCCTTCTGCTTGCTCCCTTTGGCAGAATGAGGCTCAGTCACAGTTCTCTGGTGCCACAGCAGCAAAAAGCAGAGACTCTGGATGGGCTGTGGGAACACAAGGTGGCTAGGAACCATGAAACGGTGGCCCAAGATCCCCTGGCTGGATCTCTGAATTCCAGCAGTGCCCCATGGCCCAGGTTTTTAGTTCCCACCTTTTAAACGACTATATAACTTGACGGATCTCCCACGCTGAGCCTGAATTAGCTGTGCTCTGCAGCCAGGGGTCTGGCCACCCTCCCACACCTACCTGGTTTCTCACAGCTGTCTCATTTGGCTCTGACTCTACCACACTGTCACAGCCTTCAGAACTGCAGAGCTAGAGCCATACAGTGGTTGACACTTTGACAAATTGCTAAAAACCCACTTAATAGAACTAAAGCACTTGCTCTAAGAAAAGTCATTTTATCTATATTTAAGCTTGATATATCCTGGGATAACTCAAGCGACAAAAGTCCAAACCCATCTGAGGATGGGAGATGAACTGACAGAATCTATAGATAAAAGGAAGCAGGTCAGATTGATTCCCTAGCCCTATCAGAACATCCTAGAAAGAGTCTGGGCAACGCCAGCACAGAGACACAGAGGCACAGAGGAGGCGGCAATCACTACTGCAGCATCACTGCATCTCCCAGGAGGGAAAAAAATGAAGGCAACTTTCCGACATTCATGCATCAGACGCGAGGTGCTAGCCTGCCATGGGCCGCACATTATGCCTCACTGTTCACCAAGCCCCAGGGTGCACTATCATCCTGCAGCTTAGAAGACCCGCCCGTGGCTCTGCAGACCCGTCCACCAGGCTGGCTTGCTACCTGAAGTGAGGGGACAGCGTGACCTGCAGGCATGTATCAAGAAATACGCCTTGCCGACCTGACAAGCTGTGGACTAGCCACTGTGGAGCTGGGCATGAGCTGGGCACAGCCAGCAAGCCTCCCAGCAGTATGAACTCTGCCAGGTCACTGTCTATCCTTCAAACTCTGCTGTCAAGTGAGGGTTGTGGCCCCTCTTCCCCCTGAGGAAGCTGAGGCAGCTGGCAAGAAGAGAAAGATGACAGTGGTGCCAAGCCACCTTTACCTGCAGTGCCCATGGTGCAGAGGACACAGAGGAGGCACTTAGGGAACACGGATGAATGGCCATATTGAGGTATCAGGTGGCCCCAACAGGTTCTCATGCCCTCCCTGGGGGATCTTCCTGAGGAACTATCCCCCTGCCTTTTGCCTTTGCCCAGCCCCCACTGCACTGGCCACTGCCTCCCCTCACTGCTTGGGTAGCTGAGCTAGAGGCAGAAGTCAGCCTGGACTGCAGGTGGGAGATGAGGAGGCTACTGCAAACATCCAAGCAAGAACGTGCTGAGACAAGAGCATGGTCTTAAAAGAAAACAAAGTGTAAATGGAGACATTTCAAAGGCAGATCCATTTGACAGACTTAGAAAGGAAGTCTGCCCCCTCCATTTGTTTTGTAGCCCAAATAATATTGGGAAATAAGAATAGAGGGCAAACAGGGGTCCTTACTTCAGATACATCACATTGCAGGGGATAGCAGATTACCCACAGACAAAATGTCCAGCAGGATGGACACAGACTAAAGAGAGAGACTATAAATCAGCAGGGCTTTAAAAAAAAGAAGACATGGTAACCCTACTGGTGTCAGGGCTTCATTCTGTTGCCATGAGACTATGGCAAAGACACTAGGGGAGGCAGCAGAGTAATGAAAGTATGAGGGAAAAATATCTCAAGAAATACTCTAAAACTGTCTAATAAAATTCAACTCCTGTGCCGAATAACACCAAAACTAGATTAGATAGAATACCCAATGCTGGCAAGGGTGCAATAATTGGCATTCTCATACATGTTGGAAGAAAAACCCTTTTGGAAAGCAATTTGGCATCAAGAGCCATAAAGTGGCTCGGCACCTGTGGTTCAATGGGCTAAGGTGCCAGCCACGTAAACCTAAGGTGGCGGGTTCGAATCCTCAGCCCGGGCCCGCCAAACAACAATGATGGCTGCAACCAAAAAATGGCCGGGCGTTGTGGCGGGCACCTGTGGTGGTCCCAGCTACTTGGGAGGTGGAGGCATGAGACTCGCTTGA
>CAUYQV010115512.1:0-10918 GCA_963574575.1 Galagoides demidoff
CATTAATGCAAACATGGGGTACATTGTACTGTTTTCATATACAATTTGAAATACTTTCATCAAGCTGGTTAACATAAATTTCATGTCATTTGCTTAGTCGTGAGTGGTGCTGAGATACTCCTGCCCTTGCCTCCATGATACACAGGGTACATGGGTTACACCTCTGGGTTTTATAGATATATGATAATTGTATATATTTACAGGGTGCATGTGATGTTTTTATATAGGTATACAATGTATAAGGATCAAATGAAGGTAATTAGAGTAAAAAAAAAAAGAGAGAAAAAGAAATTTATCTATACCCTTTTATCCTATAAAAAGTTCTCAGGTACCTTCTGGGTGCCACTGTTATAATTGTCTATTTACATTTCCATAGTATTTTTAGCAGTGTTTTCATGATTTTCTGATATCAATGGACATGATATCAATAAACTGAAACTGAAAACAATAAAAAATAATAATAATAAAATAAAAGGTCCCTTGTGAAAAACTTTCCCCCAGATTTCAGCTTCTCTGAAATCACTGCAGCTTATCTCACTATTTTACTTTTATTAGTATTTCTTCAGGGTATAAGTGGAGTAGATGTCTATTTCCCTGGAATCTTTTCTATAATTTGGAAAGTAACTATCTTAATTTTCTCTGACTTTCCTTTGGAGCCTAATACAATCACAGATGTAACTAAATACTGTTCAGGTTAGGCTACCCCACCAATTAGATCAAGAAGGGCATGTAGTGGTCAAAACAGAAGAAAACTTGAGAATTTTCCTAGAATTCTCTTTAAGCTGGTTAATAAGAAGCCTGGGAGTCTGCCTGACAATGAAGCCAGTACTACCAAGAGAAAGAGAGACTTTGAATAAAGCAATTCCCTGATTAGCAACATTTGTAATTCTACGTGAAGTTAGGTTTGTGTTCTTAGCTTTGCACTTATGTAAACTAGTCTATCTTCCTATTTGTTTAAGTTAGAGGGAGTAGCATTTTGGTCAATTTGCTTCAAAGTTTCCTAATTAATATATTAGATATACTAATACATGCCAGGAGATCATATATATGGGAGGGGGGAAGAGAAAGAGACAGAGAGGGAAAGGGAGAGTGAGCTTTTTATTGATAGCTTGAGAAACCCTCTCTATACAGATATAGACATAATTTATAATTTCCGGTGCACAGCACTGGATTTATGGTCTTTATTTGCAACATTGTGTCATAACTATACTGTCATTGATTCAACATATCTTCTTTTTGTACATTTCATTTTATTTGATGCTTACCCCTCAAAGTTAGCCTTTGTGCCTGCTTGTGCACCACCCCACATAAATTTGCCTTTTTATGCATTTGCATGCCAATGTATCAATATAATATCTAGCAACACTTGTATATGTTTTATTTATTTCCATAAATAGCACTAAGCTATATAACCATTCAGCTTATTGTTAACAACGTTTTGATCGATTTATATTATTATAGGTACAACTAGTTCATTCCTTTAGCGTCTTGTGTGGTCGGAACTCCTAAAGAATTTTACACCTCATTTGTTTTCCCATGTATTTATTTCTAGTTTGTTTTTAAACTCTTTGATACTCAAAACAATGGTATCCTTAACATTCTCATGTGTGTTTCTTTCTGTACCTGGGCAAGACATTGTATCAATGATTCCCTTAACAATGCAATTGCTTGGTCCCAGAATATACTTGTATTCTATTTCTTTCACTGTCACCAAATTGTTGTCTAAAATAGATGTAACATTTTCCTTTCCACAGATGTGCATGATGTTGCCTTTTCAGTACATCCTCCCTACCCCTTGGCTTATGTTATCCTGACTTTCTTTTTTTCCCACTGGCCATGTATTATTAATAGTCACTGAAATTATTCACATAATTTGGGTTTGTTTTCTGATTCCTTGGTGATGACTATGATTGTACTTTGTCCCTTCAGAAAGCAATTGTCCCCAACCATTTCCAGGTTGTGACCGACAGCCTGCATTATTTCTTATTTAATTCCATTTGAAATTTATGACTGTTTTTTGAAGAAGAACAACCATACAAATGGTATAATTCGTTGTGATAGCATTTCCTAAAAACCTGTGAAAAAAAGATCTTCACTCTTCTCAAACTCTTGCTAACAGTATTTTTCCCTAAATGATCTTTTATGATTTATCCTTTTGTATTGAATGATTCCCTCACACCTCATTTCCTTCATTGTATATAGTGTTATTTGACCATGTGTACCATAAATTCCCATTGCAAAGGAAAAACAGAAGCATCAGGAGAAATTAATTTTATCTTTTCAGCAATCACTTTGCAACTTCGTATACTGAAGACATGTGTAAGAATTCTAACATCCCCAACCTGTCTGGAGGTATGGGGCATGTTCCCCTTTTATCCTGAAATTGAAACAAGGGAAATAGCCCATCCTGTAAAACACCCATTCAGATTCCACTCACTATGCAATGAGCTTCCTACAACTGTATAAAGTGTCAATTGAAACCAGCCCTGTCATAGAGACTTTTACAAAATATGAACAGTGCTAAATACCTTAAAGTGAATCGATTTTCACTGAAAGTGTTTTAACCTCCTTTTGGGTCGAGAAATAGCAATTTTCTGAGCTTCACTGTAACATGAGAATTAATCCTAAGAGGCAGGTGTGCACTGCATACTTCATTGTGCCATGAAATTTATTGAAACTGCCCCTGTATAGGACTGTCCTGGTATCCCTTTTCCCTCCTCCCTTCATACTGAGAGGTGGTTCTTGAGCACTGGAGTGTTGACTCTTTGAGGGTATTCTTTGACATTAGAGATTGTTAATTTATTACTTTCTTCAAAAACAAAATTAAGTTAGACTCAAGAACAAGTTAGATATGAGCCTCATTTAAAGTTTCTAAAGCCAGAATAGATACTGGGTAAATTTCGCAGATAACCAAACTGAGGCTAAAGATTTTAGCAAGGATTCACAGCTGGGGATACTACAGCGCCACATGCAAACATGGGGAGGAGGAGGAAGTACTGAAATGGAGGAGACAAGTACTTGGAAAAGAACGAAGTCACACACACACACAATGGTACTGGCAGTAGCTCCATACTGTCTGCTTCCTATAGGAATGACATCTGTGTCTGGGAGCCTCCCATGTAAGAAACAGTAACAATGATGATGATCAGTTAGTGAATGCTTGCTGGGTGCCAAACATGCCATTTCTATTCCAGATACTATTTAAACTTACTAAACACTCTTTGAGCATTAGTTAATATACTCATTTTAATGGCAAAAAATAAAATAAAATAAAAACTCAGACCACTTAAGCAAGCAACCTCGGATTACCCAGGAAGGGGCTCAGTGTATGATTTCAGCTGAGCACCGGCACCCATATGTATCTTTAAATACTGCATGCCCTTGCTTCCACAAACAAAGCAATACCACTTATAAACTCTACATACATGTTTTCTTCCATGGAGAAGTACCTATTCAAATCCAGGCAATATAAATCATTGTTTTCTACAACCTAACCACTCAAGAACCCAGCTACTGGTTTTTTTTCCCCCTTGAGACAGAGTGTCACTTGGTTACTCTCAGTAGAGTGCAGTAGCATCATAGCTCACAGCAACTTCAAAATTGTGAGCTCAAGTGATATTGTTGCCTCAGTCTCCTGAATGAAAAGCTGGACTATAGGTGCCTGCCACAACACCTGGCTGTTTTTAGAAACAGGGTCTCACTCTAGCTCAGGCTGGTCTCAAATTCCTGAGTTCAAGCAATCCAGCTGCCTCAGCCTCCCTGAGTACCGGGATTATAGGTGTGAGCCACTGCACCCGGCCAGAACCCAGCTACTCTTTAAGTTTTGTTCTCTTATTCAGAGTTAGCAGGCTCCTTACCTCTAGAACCATTGAGAGTAAATGATTCAGTTTCACTTTTCAAGGAAGAGAGGAGCAGCCCATATTCTTTTCTCTGATTTCACTCTTTCTTAAATTACAGTTAACGACCATTCAGAATCAGACAGGACTCACAAAGTAGGAAAATTTTCTGTTTCTTTCTTTGCTGAACCCTGAAATACTTCTTACTAATAAAAGCTTGTCTTTCTAGCACCGTGATCCCCAGTAGACAGTGTGAATCAAACCATGGGAAGAGCATTTGGAGCAATGAAATCAGTCAGCCCCTTGACCCTCCTCAATTCTCAGCTGACTTTTCTTCTCTCCGGCACATTATGTCATTTTTTCCCCTCTAAATGGTGAGGCATTTACTGATCACTAATATAATTCTTCATTCCTGGGTCAAGGGAGAGTTTCTGATGACATATAGGTTGGGAGAAGGAATGGGAACAATTATTTATTTAGAAGGATGACTCACACTTTCACTCATGTTTTCATTTATTTTTTTCCTCTGCTCTAGCACAAGGCCCAAAATAATGTCCTAGGAAGACTACAGGGGCAAACAGACACCAGTTATCTCTGCTTTTTGCTGTCAGATGTATCTTTCTTCCTTCATTTATTCCTCAAAGAATAACTCATCCCCAGTCCATAAGGAGGAATTCAGCAGAATGAGGAATAGGTGTTGTACCTGGGAAAATAGAATGTGAAAAGCAATGAACTCAGGACAAAGAAATGCTTATTCTCCAAAGCAACTGGGGATATAAAGTGTTGCAAGTTCAAATAAATAATGGCTACTTTCATATGGTAGATGACAGTAGTGGATTATAATTTTTAAAAAACAAAAGACAAAGGCCTGCTATCAATGTGGGCCTCCTAAGACCCAAAAGTATGGCTCATTACAATCATGACACAAGATATTGAAAGTCTCTGGAATGATGCTGCTACCACATGTGTAAATCTAGCCCTGATGCAACTTATAAGCACTTAAAGTGAATAATAGGCACTATACGTACCAAATTTGGATAACGCTAGGCACCAACACAGAGATGGATGCATGGCAGTGGCAGTGTTTGATGGAACGCAGAGGGTTCCCCCTCTTGATTTCTTGAAGGAAAACAACACAGTGCTTAAGGTTAGATGCTCAGATTCCAGACTGTCTAGGATCAACACTTGTTCTGACCTTTCATTAGTTATCTGATTCCAGCTGCTATTTGTTTTATACTTCCATGTAATGTCTATTGTAACTATAACAACATCCCCATAATTACAAGAAAAAGAATGCAAAACAGGAACTTTGAGAAAAATATTCTCCAAAATATTGAAAGGGATTACTAAAGAAGTTTTCTCCTGTGTTGCCCAAATAGTACATTATTTTCACCTGTTAACAGGTGAAATCTTGGACAAGAAAAGAAAGTTGAGCATTAGTGGTAGAATCATGTTTCATTCATTGTGCATCAATGTTAAAAGATTAAAAACCATTTAGTTTTATTACTCAAGACATGTTTATTCGCCTATAAGCTTAAATAAAGTGTTTTAAAATCTACTATATGTCCCTTGGTCACAAGCACTTGAGAAATGTTACTTTTGTCTAATATAAGAATCTTAATGTTTGCTTTCTTTAAAGATGCAGGCTATTTAGTGCACATTGATCTGTTTCTCAGTTTCTCATGTGAAAAATGGTATGAAAAAAACAGTAGCTGTCTCTCAGGGTTGTTGCAAGGACTGAAGTTACCATTACATGAAAAGTCCTTAGAGTAGCTAGAATTGATTTAAATAAGCATGTAGTTAATAGTAGAAATTCATATAATTGTTAGGTAGTATTGAGGATTGGTGACTTGAAGAGAAATTTCTAAAAATGTATGGATCAGATACTTTAGGTAAGGAAGATGGGGTGAATATAGGTCACAGACTCTTTCTCCCCAAACATCTAAGTACATTGACCATGACCCAAACAAAATCTTATTAGTAGCAACTAAAAAAATGCCACACTTAATTCCATAAATTTTAAGAAAGAAACAGAAGATTCTAGAACATCATGGAATGTCTGATAATATCCCCCATCTCCCTCACACCATTCAGCAAAAAATAAAAAGAAAATGGCCCAAGAAATCTCAAATTAGGTTAAAAGTGAATTTAAAAGCATCATTATCTTTTCACCACCTAATCCTGGAGATATTGAAACAAATGCTAGCCAAAAACTACTAAAATGGGAGAAATGAACAAACAGACTAGCTCTTGATTTGGGGCACGAATACTCTAACCTCACAAAATTAGAGAAAGGATCTTAGTGCAAGATCGTCCTTATATGGGAGACAGAATGCAATCCCTTGACTAGATACCATGAAACCCAGTATGAAACCTCCAATAAAACTTCATTAGATAGAGGGGAGCCCAGATGTTCTAACACAATCTTCCCTTCCCTCAAATGAATTCTCCTCCTATGCCATAGACAAAGTAACTAGTAATTTTCTTTCACGAGCTAACAAAAGATCATCCTGTTAAGTAGGTTTTATGTTCATATTTAATTTTTACTTTGTAATATTTATATTTAACTAATGACAATGTTTTGTGTTGTGAATTTATTTCCCTAACCAATGTATGACATGCATAGCTTTGCATAGCCCATCTCTGTATTTGTCCTCATGATAACCAAAAGGAAAGCTTCTAAGGGAAAAGAAAGTTGCTTCAACCTTAAGAGTACTTGGTAGACCTTGGTTGGTGTTGTTAACATAATTGCTCTGGATGGTTTTTGCTTTCATTTTAGTCTCTGTTACTAGTTACTACCAACCCAAAGGTGAGGTCTGGGGAGGAGCTAGCATGAGCACTTCATAGTGTTTGTAATCTGTGTCAGTTAGGGTACAGAAGTAAGTTTCCTAAGATTACTAGATTATTTTTAAGATTAAAGCACTTAGGGAAGGTAGAAAATACAGTGAACAACCATCAACCCATGAGTGCATTAATAAATTGTGGGATGTGGTATGGAATACTATTCAGTCATTAAAAATGGAGACTATGAATCTTTTATATTTACTTGGATGTATTTAGAGAACATTCTCCCAAGTAAAGTATCTCAAGAATGGACTCATTGAAAGCAACAATCCCATGTACTCAGTACTAATTCAAGAATAGTAGATCAACAACTACAGGCTCACATGAGAGAAAAACACAAATTCAAGAGGGGATGAGTAGGGGACTCAGTAAATTTCCCTCTATCGAGTACAACTTAGGGATATATGATACACTTTCTAGGTCAAGAAATCAACTATAACTCAGACTTTGGATTTTACCTTATAAATGCAAAAAATATAACCTAATTGTAGGCACCCTAATATTAACCTGAAATAAGAAAAAAAAAAAAAAAAGGAAAGAAACAAAGAAGGTGAATACTCTGATGGTTCAAGGGGTGCAGAGGCTCTGTGTCCCAGGAGGTTAAGTGGGGGTATACTACTGATCCTGCAGTTCCATTCTCATCAGCCATGTTTCTCCCACCCCATGTGCTCAATTTGAAGCTGCAAGAGGCTACAGGGGGTCTTATTGTTCATAGAAGATTTAAGGCAAAGATTGCTGGAAGTTTCCATGTTACGGTTATGTGTGATGATGAAGCATGATTCAGCAAGAAATTTGTAAGGTACCCTAACAAGCTCAATCTGTTTCTTCATCAACTTTAACATTGGTTTATTCAGTCTCTACAGAGAAACCATCTTTGTTCTCTGCTAGTGTTTGCTTTGCTGGAAGCTGAGAGAACAAACAAAAGTCAGGTTTTGTCAGAAATACTGAGTCCTGGCTCAGCGCCTATAGCTCAGGGGCTAGGGTGCTGGCCACATACACCCAGGCTGGTGGGTTCAAATCGGGGCCAGGTCTGCCAAACAACAATGACAACAACAACAACAACAAAAATAGCTGGGCATTGAGGTAAGTGCCTGTAGTCCCAGCTACTTGGGAGGGTGAGGCAAGAGAATTGCTTAAGCCCAAAAGTTTAAGGTTTCTGTGAGCTGTGATACCCACAGCACCCTACTGAGGGTGACATAGTGAGACTCTGTCTTAAAAAAAGAAAACAGAAATACTGAGTCCTAAAGCAGCATTTGAACATTCAATCATTGTCATCCTGATTTCTAGCATGGAGCCTGGTTTTCCAGGACCATTACCAGATCCTTCTTCATTAAGTCCAACCTGTGGATGAAAAAAAGGGAGCTGGAGATCACTTTCGGTCCTGGGAATAAGATTCTGATCAGAACTCATTTTTCCCTGTTCTTCACAGAGGACCACAGATCATCTCCTCACCATCCCTTACTTTTCTCCAGGCCTTTCTTCCTCTGTCTTTCAACATCTACATATCCTTCAAGACCCAACTCAACTCAGGTCTCTTCTCTGTCTTGGAGGCAGGCAGCCACATGCTCATATTTTGGCTTCATCACTTTCTGGGTGTAAAACTTTGGGCAAGTTACTCAACCTCTCTGACCCTGTTGTAAGACATAGACCCTGAGTGCTCACTTCAGAAAGTTGCTATGAGGATTAAGTGAGAAAATGTGTGGTGGTGTTTGATACATAAAGGGCCCAGCGCTAAAAATTACTATTTAATGAGCATTTTATTATTCTATTTAATCTTTATATTTGTGGTAGGTTTTTTTTTATTTGTTGAGATTACTTCAAAGCTTAGCAACTCAAAACAACAACTAATTGAATATACCTCATGAATTCATGGGTAAGGAATTTGAACAGGGCCCAGCAGGGCAGCTCTTCTGCTCCACATGGCATCAGCTGAGGTCACATGGGGTATTTGACTGATGGGTAGGCTTATTTGGAGGATTCACAGTGGCTTTATTCACATACCTGATGCAATTTCAGAGATGGCAGGAAGGATGAGCCATGGTGGGACAATCAGTTAACACACTGATGCTGCCTCTCTAACTTGGTAATTTTAGTATAGTTAGATTTCTTAAATAACTGCTCAGGACTTCTAGCAAGATAGTAAGCAGGGGGAAGCTGCAAGTCCCTTAGGGCCTGTGTCCAGAAATTCATGCAATGTCACCTCTGCCATATCTGTGAAAGCAATCACAGAGCCTACTTAGATTCAAGTGTTGAATTTCTGTTTCTATTTAACCCACAAGTAGGTAATATTGTTGTTGTTGTTATTCTCATTTTGCAAATATAATCCCAAGATTCATAGTAGCAGAGTGACTTACCCAAGATCGTACAATTAGTGGTAGAAGAATGGTTCAGAAATTTCTAGCCTACATGCCTGCTACTCTCAAGGCTTAGGTGATCATTTGCTCACCTTAGTAGATGCTTGTTAGCATATGAATTCTCTTTCTTTCACACACACACACACACACACACACACACACATATCCCAGCAGAGCTGGAAATGAATGCTCATTCAAGCAGTTCTGTTGCTTCCATGGAGGAGTGCCATGGGAATTGTAATGGCAATCAGTTTCCCTGCTGCAATTGGAAAGTTGGTTAATGTATTGGCACTAATACAGTGCCTCTTCCCATCACAGCAAAATTGGCTGTTACAGTTATAGTTGGATTATGGCCACTTCACCCTCCTTTGCAAAATTTGTCTGTGATGTTCTCGTCAAGGGAAATGATGATAGAGTTACAGCAGGCCAGTGATTAAATTTGCTCGGCAACAATCCGTAAATAACCTACACATTCCATTTGCCGGCTTTAATTTGGTCCCTCACTTGTACAAAGGGCTGACTTCCAGGTACTGCTAGAGAATATGGGCTGATGTGCAAGCAGGGGGCCACAGTAGTAAGGTGAGAGGAGGAAAAGTATGCTTGGGAGCCAGATTGGTCTCTGAACTTCAAATGAAAAGCAATAAGCAGACAAGCACCTTAAGAAACCTCGGGGAAAGAATTTAAACTGATTGGCCTCTTTCTTGCCCTTTCAGTAGTCTAGTGTAAATCTCCTTCCTCCTCTGGCTGCATTCTGTCTGTGACAGGTGGGCTGGGACTGCTCTCTTCTACTATGCTGGGGTCTGCCTGTGGAATGAAGTCTCCACAGGTAACCAATGGCAATTAAAAAGTCACTTTTTCAGCAATCTGGAAAAGAATGCTATAAGGTGACATCAAAACAAGGGTTCATCTGGGCAAATACCAAGCATTGGGATTATGGGATTAAATGAAAGGCTGACTTTTAGTTCTTTAAGAATTCTCCATACTTCATCCATTGAGGTTGTACTAGTTTGCAATCCCACTAGCAGTGCAAAAGTGTTCCCTTTTCTCTACATCTAAGCCAGCATCTGCAGTTTGGGGACTTAAAACTTAAATTTTACCACAAGGACATTTGCACCAGAATGTTTATTGCAGCTCAATTCACAATGCCAAGATGTGGAAACAACCCAAGTGTTAATCTACCTATAAATGGATTAACAAACTGTGATATATGTATACCATGGAATACTATTCAGCCATAAGAAAAGATAGAGACTTTACATCTTTTGTGTTTACCTGGATGAAGTTTAAACACATTCTTCTTAGTAAAGTATCTCAATCCAATGTGCTCAATACTAATATGAAACCAATAAATAAACAACTACCCACTAATAGGAAAGAACAAACTACAAATATAGTCCAGTAAAGGAGAGGGGAAAGGAAGAACAAGAAAGAGGGAAGGAGGGAAGGTGATTGGCAGGATCTCACCTAAGGTGCACAATCTGAGGGTGTTCAGCATGCCACCTGTGGGAAGGGCTCAACTACAACTTGAACTTTACCTTAGAATCAAAACGATGTAACCTCAACCTCATATTAATATGTAGTGAAAAAGAAAGTAAGAGTTCAACGAATAAAAATCAACATCTTCCTAATAGGAAATAATTATTTAGGAAATTGATTGGGAAAGATAGATGAAGTTAATTGGCAATAGGGAAATAGGAGGAATTTATTGATCACACCATCAGATAGGGGGTCAAATTTTATCAACTGGGCTCGGCGCCTGTGGCTCAATTGGCTAAGGCGCCAGCCACGTACACCTAAGGTGGCGGGTTCGAATCCCCAGCCCGGGCCCGCCAAACAACAATGATGGCTGCAACCAAAAAATGGCCGGGCGTTGTGGCGGGCGCC
>CAUYQV010115517.1:0-12906 GCA_963574575.1 Galagoides demidoff
TCTTTTTTTTTTTGAGACAGAACCTCAAGCTGTCCCCCTGGGTAGAGTGCCATGGCATCACTGCTCACAGCAACCTCCAACTCCTGGGTTCAAGCGAGTCTCCTGTCTCAGCCTCCCAAGTAGCTGGGACCACAGGCGCCCGCCACAATGCCTGGCTATTTTTTTGTTGGAGCCATTATTGTTGTTTGGCGGCCCGGGCTGGGGATTCGAACCTGCCACCTTAGGTGTATGTGGCTTGGCGCCTTAGCCGATTGAGCCACAGGCGCCGAGCCATGTCTTCCAATTTAAAAATAACTTTTATTTTATGTGGTTATGTTTGCCCTAAATATATGCCATATAAGTAGAGCAATAGGAGCTATGCAAATACTCTGTAGTAAGAAGCTGAGTAGATGATGGGAGACAATGGTTGGAAAGAGGTCTACCATGGAAGCTGGTCCTCTGTGGTAAAATCCTTGGCTTCACCTGTAAATTTTAAGTTGGCTTTTCCTGTCCAGGAGCCTCTTTTGTCATTGTCCAGTTTCTCCCTGTTCTAAGGCATCTGTCAGAGGCGGGCAGCAGAGACACCAGTCTTGCTCTACTCATCCTGGATGCCGGTGCATTAGGAGGGAAAAGGCAGTCACATTGTAATTTATCCCCATGGCTAGCTGTTGTGTCTTATGTACTTGAGTGAGCACTTTAGTTCACATAAACATTTTCCACACCCCTACTCCTTACTTTTGGACTAGTCCCATGGGCAATCCACCTTCACTTGCTTTGTAGCTCATACCTCCTCTGGTTCTTGGCTCACTCTTGTGTCAAGCACAGTTTCCCACAAGTCCTACTTTCTTGACTGTGTCGTATGGGAATCTTTTAAATCAGTCCCATCTGAATCTAAAAGCCACTTCTGTGTATTTTTATTATTTGATCCACATTCTATGACCATTTTAAGCTTTACTATCCTCTTCTACAAAATAAGGAAGATTGTCCCCAGCTCCTGGGATCAAGGGGTAAAATAAGGCAAAGCATATCATTCAGGGGTAGAATATGGCGATCAGGAGGTGCTCAATAGATAGTCATTGGTTTTTTCTGTTTATCTACTACCCCTTAAATATGTGCATATTATTTTTTTTAAATTTCTCTTACCGTTAGTATTAAGACCGCAAATAACAAATGGAGCCTCAGAACTCTAATACTCCCATCAAGTTCTCGTTATGATTCCTGTGTTTTCTGACTGTCTTGCAAATGCTCCCCTGTGTCCCTGACAACATCTTGTCTTCTAAATGTGATCCTGAGTGTTCATCAAATCTTTTCTGCTCTCCCACTTGTACTCTCTACCTAAGGGAAACAGTGGCGTTCAGAGTCTAAGAGGGTGGGCTTTGCATCTAGACTGCTTCAGTTCAAATGCCACTTCTTTCTTGTCAACTGGACTTGGGATAGGTATTCACTTTTCTGTGTCTCAGTTTCTCCCTAGACAGATTGAGAGCAATTCTAGCATGTGGTACATATACTTTAAATGGTTATGACTATTAAGTGAGAGAGTGGATGACAGGTGCTGGTGAAATGCCACGTGCAAAGCGTTTCTCTCTTCGTTGCTGTTACCATTTTTTACCTCATTCCTCATGAAAATCCATCTGTCCAGTTGTAGAATTATATTTAAGCTGTGGAATAATACTTGGTATAAAAGTAGCTGACAAGCATTCCCCAGACTGTATCCTACAGAGGAGGGAGTGAAGTCTGCCTATATGCACACAGATACCCACACGCATTCTGGAGAAGCTGGCTCTAAAAGGTCACACAGGCTTCCATATACTGGATGAATTTCAGATCTGTTTTTATATAGGGGAATTTGCATATTATAGAGGATATAACAGGCCTTATGTGTAGCAGGTAGCACTAATGTATTTACTCCACCACTTTTCTTCTTATAGTTTATCCCTGATAAAGCATCTCCCAAATCTCATTTTTTAAATACATCTTAATCTCACCTAGCCTTCTTTTAATAATCAGAAGTTGGCAAACTTGGCCTCTATAATATAAGCCATCAGACTTCCATACTCTTTTATTATTAAAAAGAGAGGACTCAGCACACTAAGATCCATGGACTCTGAGATCATTTTGACTTGGCCCCACTGTTGCTTCTCCTTTGCTGAGGATGTCTTTTCAGGTGAGCATTATCAGTCATATGAAATAAATCTTCCGAAGTTTTCTTGTTCATAGATAGCACAGCCAAAACCTCAAATAATTTACTTACTAATTTCACAAAATAGAAAGTAACATCATACACTTAAATTTCGTTTGCTATGTGCTAGGGATTTACGTATACTAATCTATGTAATTTTTGCCACTGTTTTGGAGAATGCTATTTTATTCCTATTTCACAAGTGAAAAATTCGAGGCATAGAAATTAGGTAATTTTTTGATGGTCACACACCACTTTTACAGAGTTGTTCTGGATTTGAAACCATGAAGTCTGATTTTATACTTCAGGCATTTAACAAGTATATTTACGATGACTTGCAAACAATAATCATAGAATTAAAACCACAACAAAAACGACTAGCCTTGATGAGTTATCTGTGGAAATAAAGAGCAGAGACAAATGAGACAAGGGTCCTACATATTTGTGTAACTGACCCAGTTCAGAATGTTCTCATGGATGAGCTTATTAGAGTGCACCCATCATTCTTGTTTGGTGGCTTTTATTGTCCATGAAATTTTATTAAACTTCTTTCTTCACTTTTTGATCTGTAGAAATGAGTAAGATACTATACAGTGGGAGTTAAGTGGTAAAGTGGAAGAGTTACTGACAATGAACCATAAGATAAAATTTCTGATTTCAAATCCCAATACCGCAGTTAATGACTTGCACACCTTTGCCGGTCAGCATTTTAAAATTTGCATTCTTCATCCATGAAGTTAGGACAATAGCTCAGTGATTGTACATCCTAAAGGCTTGAATTTAGAACATACAAACTGGCTGAAGTAGAAGAGCTACTTGAAGTGACCAGTGTCTTTCTCTTAAAACTCTTTTCTCTTAAAAGAGTCTACTACTCTTTTACTCTGCTAGTCTGAGAAAAGGGTGGTGCAGAAAGACAGCCCCACCCCTTCTTGCTGAGATGTGAGGATGTGCGCTCAACCAGGGCAAGGAGTACCTTTTGTGAACAGCTTCTATCAGTCAATGAGATAAAAGGATTGATGTATAGGGAATGTTTCTTACCATGTTGGCTGCATTAGAGACTGTGTCTGAAAAGAAAACTATAAAAGAGAATTTCTGATTACCCGCAAATACCTCAATCTATATTTTAGTAATTTTTCATATTGCTCTATATATCTAATACCCAATTCTTATACAATAAAAAATAATAGTATTGCTTGTACATTATTTCTTCCATTGTTTAAGATGTTTACACTATGATGTGATCAGAGAGGTCAGTCCATTCTTGCACCGCAGTAATCTTCCTGCATATCTGTATGGTTCAAAGTCCCATCAGATGCAGACAGAAGGGAGAGGGATGTACAGAATTCATACAAGATAGGGATAGGTGAGGTGACCCCAAGAATGCAACACTTAAGCAGAAACTGAGAGCATCGGCAAGAGAACCAACAGCCCTGGGCAGGGAGACGCATGCCTGACCTTTGTGCTTTAATGTATTCAAAGTCAGAGGTTTGCATAGAGGAGGATAATTGCACTATAATGTATACATGCATTTGTTAATGCAAAAGAATACATTTTGGTTTTGTATAAAAAATGCCATTTTCAGTAACTCACGTGCATTTCTGATTAATTATGGTTAATTAACTAATTAACCTGCAACATATGACTACATTTTGTTTAAATGTTCCAAATTAATATTGTTATGTCTTATGCATTAAATTAATAAATTCTATGTATATAAGCTCAGTCCTCATTTTTTCTCAGATATCATGGTTATTACTCACAGAATCTGGTATCCAGACAAGGCAGAGCTATCTAGTTTTCTGGACTGAAATGCAGTGGGTGGTCATAAGTCACATGAGTGAGAAGACAGCATTCATGTCAGTAGGACTGATTTATTTTTTCTAATGTTGCATTTCTAGTATCAGAAGGGACATCAAGGTATGATGTGACTTATGCATTCATGGATTCAGAAGAAAACTACACAAAAATTATGGACTCCTAACATATACCCAGACTCTAGGAAAAAAAAAAGTGATGTATTCTATCATGCTTTATCTATGGGATATTGGACACTTTTACCTTATTTATATTTCACCTTGTTTTGCAGATTTAGCATTGAAAAAAGACAGATAATGTATTAAGTTAAACTCAGGAAAGTGAAAGTACCCCTCTACTATTTCAGATATCAGTGGGCGACTTTATGCATACAGGATTTTGTTTAGAAACAGCAAAACAGCGAAACATCTCACCTATGCCTGTTTCTTCTTGGTCGAAGAAACGACCATGCTGACATCTCTGCTTAGAAGTTTATTGTTATTGTAATGAATGTCAAAACAGCATATAGAACACTCTAAAATATGGGGGACCTTTATGTGATAATGGAAAACAAATCAGTAATGCTAATATTCTTGTATTTGAAGCAGTCCATGATTACAAATGCATAAAAACCTGGCACTTAGTGTAAGAGTGACATAAGGATGAAAGCTTTGCACTGTCAGTTGTCAAAACATTTTTGAAATTCTCAGGCCTGGAAAACTAGCTCACTGTCATCACGGCAGTCCTTTACCATGCGAGCCACTATTTTAATTTCTTAGTGCAGTTCCTTTTGAGAAGTCAGGCTCTTCAGCATGTTGTTTTACATAAACCAGGCATTACTCTAGACATGGGAGTGTCCGTTTGATAGATGCGACTAATGCCAGAAACAGGAAGGGAGATTGTTTCTCAGGAAAGTTACCGGGCCCCATCCCAGACAATGTAAACAGTGTTTGTTGCCCGAGATTTTACTTTTGCTGTGGTCTCATAGATGGGGTCGTCTAAGATATGAATGATTATTTAGGGAACAAGAAGCCTGGGAATGATTTTCAGTGCTTCATTTTGAAGTGGCTTCATGAACTGGGAAAATCATGTCAAATTTATGTTAAGGACCTTCACGTTCCATTTAAAATCAAGTGACTCTGACGTGTGAGTGATTTCACATGAAAATCATTATAACAGGTCTCTCAAAGGTTGGAATTTGCTAGGAATATTGATATATAAGGAAAGAAAGAAAAATAAGCTAAATAATAATATAAATGAGAAGATGGAAAAAGTAAAATATTAAAATGATGTCAGCCAAACTTTTAATTCTAAAAGCTTCAGAAGTCTATTTTCTATGGAATTTAAAATTTTCAGTTTTTGTAGGACACCCTTAAGAAACTAATCCATGTGCAATATTTTTGTGGGAGATATCATTTCAGTGATGTTTTAAAGAAGTGTCATATAACTAAAACATTGGTCCACCATTTCCTGTCAAGCAGGGGTTCTTACCTTTTCTGCGTTCCAAAGGTTTGTATACCATGCCAAAAAATCACCAACAATAATGAAAGCCGATCTGCAATCACACATCCATATGGAAATTTTACTCGGAACTGTATCCAGGTTGGCTGTTTAACAAACAGCAAGCCTGTGTTTCTTAGGTCAATGTTTTTGCAAGAGGCATGGATGATTGGTAGACAGGGCTATCCCTTAAGCTCCACCATCACCTTCTTACCACTTTGTAAGGAACTATGGCAGAAAATACTTTGGACGGTTTCTTCCTTTGATTAGCATTTCCTTGGTCTTTGACTCTGTGGAGAGGAAACAGGTGTAGACCAGAATATATAATCTCATTGTAGAATCTAGACCAAGGGTCTTCAAACTTTTTAAACAGGGGGCCAGTTCACTGTCCTTCAGACTGTTGGAGGGCTGGACTGTGGGCCCCGGGATGAGTCCACTGCTAAGCAGGACAGGTAGCAGCAGCAAAGACACCCGGTGAGCCAGATAAATGTCCTAGGCGGGCCACTTGTGGCTGTGGGCCATAGTTTGAGGATGCCTGCGTGAGTCTGTCTGTGTTCATACATGCTTTGTAGTATAGTATAACTCTGAAGTCATAGTCATTAGGAAAGGTCTTTAAAAGGATCAGTTAATGATTTCCAATGAGGAGGAGAAAATGATAATCTCTGCTAACCAACTTCTTTTGAACTTGTTTCTTAACAATAACACATTATTATGAATAAGCTTGGGGCCTTCCTTCCTTCTCGAGGAACATAAGTTTTCTCTTCCATGAAGAATATAGGTATCGATAATCATGATCTGTAGAAGTCTTGATAATGAAAGGCCTAACTGCCTGATCGCTCCTAGGAAATCTCCAAATCACTTTTTCTAAATATAATTATTTGAGGAAACATTTTTATCTTCTCATATATGGTTGACAATTCCATACAATAATAATTTTGAATGAACTTGAAAATATTTATGCATAAGACTTTTTGATTACCAATAAAGATGAACAAATACTTTAAGTTTCTATTTTAGAAAAGATTCATTTGAAAGGTGTGTTTTCTACTTCCCACTCATAGCTGTGCTTACTCCTGCTTTCAAAACAATTTTAAAATCAATCTCCAGTACTAAACACTTCAGTACTTGATTGGTCAATAGAGGGATACATTTTAAATATAGTAGCTAAAATAATTAACACTTCTCAGTGATACACTTTCAAATAACTTTCCTTTTACTGTTGCGACAGCCTAGTCTTGCCAGATATTAGAAGTAACTAATTCCATGTTGTGAAAGAGAAAGTTAACGGATTCTCTTAAAGTATGGAGTAACGAATACTGGTACACGAATAATTTCTATAAATCCTAAATTCTAGTTTCAATTATTACTTCTTATGGTCTATGCATTTTTACCATCGCTCACTGAATTTGTCCTTTTGAGAAATAAAGCTGCACCATCCCTTGTTGTACATACAACAAGGACAATTGTAGAAATGGTTCATGACTTCAGTAACAATGTCAGAAATAGGAAAAATAGTCAGCATGTTCTTGGGACTGTCTGCTACCTTGCCCTATTGCAGAAAAAAAAAAGAAGAGATTTATAGATTTGTTTCTAATGATTTTACTTTTGAGTAAGACAAAAATGACTATTTACAAGTACACATGGAGATTGTATAACATGCCAGTCGTACATTGTATATTCCACTGAGCAAACCCCAAGCTTAAAATGTGCTATTACCTATAAAATGCTATCCTTTTTCAGAGTTAACATGTTAAACAAGTTTCCATCTTAGAGTCAATGAAAGGCAATATTGTAAAGCCTGCTTTTTACATTTTTAATCATTTACTTTGTTTAATCTAGTTCTTATTGATAGGTTTTTATTCAAATGCATACTTTAATATTTGGGCTATGTTTCATTTAAATATGAAACATTTTTAAACACAAAACACAAGTAGTTGAGTAAAACCAATCAAAATAATGTTTTTAAATTCAAGGTGCACAGCTTTATTTTTCCCAAGGAGTTAAAGACTTGTCATTGAATATCTTGCCCTTTAAGAATTGATTTGGATCAATATACATTCTCCACTATAAAGTTTAGGACCTACACGCCATCCTTACACTTCTAGATTTGGTTGATCAGATTGTACCGAATAACTAAGGCACTTGGTGAACAAGCTATTCTTGTTAGTTACAAATCTCAATTGCTTGCTAGTGGAATAAAGTCTAAATTATGGGTCAACTGTGTTTTGATTTTTGTCACAATTTTATAGAACAATGCTAAAACTTTTTTAGATTTGGAAAATGAAAAGCAGATTTTTGAAGAGTAAGAACACAGACATTAAGTTTCAAATCTCTCCTGCACTAGGTGAATACAGCTGGTTTCCGTCAGAAATGCAGTTTCGAACTGTCCTGAATTCCCATAAAGAAATCAAGCAATTCTTTCACAGTCTTGTAGATATTGTCCTTTACTCTCTGCATGTTTTGGCATGGCCTGTCATGTGGGAAAAAAGTAATCTAGATAATAGACTATTTCATCAACCACTTTTGATTTTAAATATGTTTCCAGCATATTGAATTTCATTTTTGAAATAGAAGGTCAGTAGCTCACACAGTCAGAAGTACGATGGTTCTGCCTTTGAAGAAGTAGGTTTTACTGAGTTTCCCGGCCACCTGCCACCTTGGCCTAGTTTATACTTTATGTTATAGACTGAATAAGAGGCCCTTTTACTTTCCTTCAAAGTTTAAAAGATGTTAAAGACATTCAGCCTCCTTTATCTAATGTCCAGAAATCTGGGAAACACAGATTAAAACACTTCCAGGATTTTTTTCTTGTAATATTTTGGTCACAATTAAAGTTGGTTCCGTGAGGAGTAATTTCTTTGTCTCTCAAAGGGCAACATAGGGTGTCAGAATGAGCTCTGGCCAGAAATCAGAAAACCTGGTTCTACTCTTAAATATTCCCCTTATTATAGGTGTCTAGCACATAAAAAGTGTTCAATACATCTTTGTATAGTACGTGGATTAATTACCCCGTTTATGTGAAAGGTTGAGTTTTATTAATTTTTGACATGAAATTCCAATATGTTGCTTATAGAAAGTCAAGGAACAAGAAATTGAAGAAAAAAGTTACTACATACTATATTGTGGAGTTATGTGACATTCCACAAATGGGACACTAGGCAAAGTGCTTGCTACATTGTGCATAATGTATAAAATCATGTTTCTGATCTCAGGAGGTGGCGACATCTGCTATTCAGCATGATTCAGTAGAGCATGTCACACTTAAGAGACCATCACATTTTTATTTTTGTTTTTTTTTTTAACATTAGGATCTTGTTTTATTTATTTTTTTTGAGAGGATTTTTTTTATGTGTTCTTATGATATTCAGCACCCATGTCCACATTTCCTATTTGACTAGCTCTTGAATCCTCGATACCATAACGTGAGTTAATATTGCACTGCCAGGTTCTGGAAAAAGACCATGAGTTTCCAGATAATGGCATACCACATGTCAACAAAACTTCAGAAAATCCATTGTCTTCTTATCCCATGTTTTATCCAGTTCTCAAGCATTTTCTCAGACCAATTCAAAACAGAGCAGAATACTCTTCCTTCCCACAGCTTGAGGCCCGATACGTATCAGTGTTGCCATCAGCTTTGTCTACACCTCTCAGGAAATGGTCATACACTTTGATCATGTTTGGCTGCTAAACTCGCTTCCTCTTTTGTAGTTTCTGGAAATAACGATTGAAGAGACACAGCAGATTGATACCAGCACTAGATGAGCAACACTGACAGTGCCATTATCCTTCTATCTGCAGACAGTATCGTCTGTGCCATCAATTTGATAATAGAATGTGTCTTGTTCTTTTTACTCCAGAGCTACATCTGATTCCAAAGGAGCTTTGTCAATGCGATCCTTTCTCACTGTACCTGTGGTGTGATGTCCTATTGAACTGAGCTTAGGAAGAAGGACAATACTGGTGAAGAAGTTATTGAATTCAAAATGGTTCTGACCAAGGTGTGCCTCTGTAAGTGCCTCACTAAGGTGAAGGACAAAGATGCACTGACACCATGTGCCTCATATTCAGTATTTGGGTTCTTACCCTTAGACAGCTGAAATCAGCTAATGTAACCCAAACATGTCGCCCTATACCAAAGTTTACAGACAAATCAAATGGACTTTCCTCTAGTAAATTGTTTGTATCAGAACAACCAAAATAAGGAACAACGCTTTCCTCAAAGCTGAAATAACTCTTTTTTTTTTTTTTTTGAGACAGAGTCTTATTATGTCACCCTTGGTAGAGTGCTGTGGCATTACAGCTCACAGCAACCTGGGCTGAAGTGATTCTCTTGCCTCAGCCCTCCAAATAGCTGGGACCACAGGCGCCCACCACAATGCCCAGCTATTTTTGTTGTTGTTCTTGTTGCTGTTGTCATTGTCGTTTCAGCTGGCCTGGGCCGAGTTCAAACCCACCAGCCTTGGTGAATGTGGCCAGCACCCTACCCACCGAGCTATGGGCACTGCCCTGAAACATCTTTTATTTGAAAAAAAGTTTTATACATCTCTCATTGAGTGTGACTATAAGAGGTCACAACTTGGAAAATACATCCATTGGGTCTAAATTTGTGTTGCTGGCAACATACAAATTAGAAAATATAGTCAAACTAGTCATGTCTCATGGCAGCACTAACACATTGTTATACACATCTGTTTTTTGTACCTGGAGCATAAGCCGCTAGGAACTGAGACATAGCCACCCCAAAAAATAATTCCCAGAAATCCTTTGCTTTGGGATCTGGTCAAGCCAAGATTTGCATCCTTACTTGCAGCGTATAATCTGGAGTATGGGACAGTGAGTTCACCAACCTTGTCATAAAAAAAAAAAAAAAAGTTCATGAGTTTCTGTGGAAGTTCTCATTTTGGTGAAGAAACCGTTTGGTGGTTCAGTAACTCTACCTGCTGCAGGCTGTACGATTAGGTCAGCTTTATTCCATTTGTGAAACATTTTTGTCACTTTCTTTCTTTTTGATGGAGGTTGCCGTGCAGTAGATATAGATGGAACGTCATCATCAAGGGGGTTGTCTCAGGTGCATATGAAGGATCATCTGAGTCATTCTCGTCATCACAGCCATCTTGCATAAGATACACAGGTGCATGCAACAGAGAGCCAGCCAGGTTATTTATTGTTTCACCTTCTTCGCCTCCTGAGTCCTCATCAGAAGCAGGTGCTGTGGCCTTTTCAGGAGGCTGTATCACTAAAGCGCTTGTTTCTATGCTGTCATTTATCTCTAACTATCAATTATTTCATGTACACTTAAGAGTTTGTGGCATCTTGAAACTAGAAAAATGATTTCACTAGAAAAAGGGAAAAAGATATTGAGTCCCAATGATAAATATCTTGCCTAGTGCTCCAAACATGGAACAAGCAAATGTCAAACCCATCGCTAATACAGCAATCATAACTTAGGTAATTTGTTTTTACAGCACAATAGCATAACTAGTATAGAAGTAAAAGGGAAAAAATTACTAATTTAAGATGTACAGGTTGTATTCACCTGTCTTTAAAAGGTTCTTCAAAAATTTTCCAAAAATTCACATTAGTTGTTTATTATTATTATTATTATTATTATTATTATTATTATTATTATTATTGTGTTAAGGCATTTATATTCTACATTTAGTAAGTTTCACATGAACCTTTGTAAGATGCACCATAGGTCTGGTCCCACCAATTACCCTCCCTTCATCCATCTTGCCCCCTCCCCTCCTCTCCCTTTCCCCTGTCCCCATAGCTTTCATACGAAAGCTATAAATTAGTTTCACAGTAGGGCTGAGTACATTGGATACTTTTTCTTCCATTCTTGAGATACTTTGCTAAGAAGAATATGTTCCAGCTCCATCCAGGTAAACATGAAGGAGGTAAAGTCTCCCTTTCTTTAAGGCTGCATAATATTCCATGGTGTACATATACCACAATTTATTGATCCATTTGTGGGTCCATGGGCACTTCTGGTAAGCTCTCAGCATGCCAGTATATGCAAAAATGATTCACTCTGGGCACCATGTGATAACATACACCCTCAGGAGGCAGACATGTGAAAGATCAGACCTCAGCAATGACCTTGAACAGTAGGATATAAATAACTCCCACATCGCTACCATTCTAGTAACGCAACATGAGGCATAAGTTGTTCGGTAACTAATATAACTGTGAGTACAATACTTGAGTTATATCAAGTTCTGTCCTCTCATTGCTCGTCGGAGAGCAATGTCATTGGAGGGATAGACCATTACAATACAACATGATTAGATCTGAATGCCAAGTGTGAGTGAAGTCACCACAGAAGACATCAGAGAAGAGGAGAGGAAAGAGAATGAGTTTGCTGATTACATTTCAAAAAGCTTGAAAGTCATGATTTCCATTTAGCCAATAAGTAAAAGGAAGTATATATAGCTTTACCCAAGATTCTTCATCTAATATACATGGAGAAGTTGGAATTTGACCCTGGTAAAATCTGAAATCCAAACTACTGTGATGAATTAATCACTAACTTCCTGATGTCTTCCCCTCTATTTGTAATTCCACTGCATTGGAAGTTACACCTTATCCAATTTTGTGATTCTTCAATATTGTCTGCTTTTAGCCATATTTGGGTATACAAAATCACCTAAGTCACAAAATCACAGCAAAAAAAAATTTAACTTGGTTGACTTCATAATCTCTTACCAGGACATTTGTCTAGCCCCTCCTATTATCATTGCTACATATAACTAAAATAAATCTATCTGTGCTGTTACTATGTTAAAACATTTTTTTATAGACTTTGGATGCCATCGTATTTAAAAATAGAATAAAAAACAAAATATCTCCGTTTATATATAAACTTTCATAATTGCTAATATGTATTACAATAAATACAACATCATAATGAATACCTTTTTATTGAGATATGATTAGTATAAATTTTGTATAAAATAAAATTCACCATTTTAGAGCATACAATGCAGTGTTTTTATTTGGATATTCACAGCTTATGCCCCCACTATCACTATCTAATTCCAGAACATTTCCATCACCCCAAAAAGAAACACCATTTATAGCTAAAGTTTAATGAGTATATTTTGTTACTAGACACTAGGTTGACCACATTACATGTATCATATTCTTTACTGCTGACTATAGTCCAAAGACATAGTTAGAAAGACTCGACACCTGTGGCTTAAGTGGCTAAGGCGCCAGCCATGTACACCCAAGGTGGTGGGTTCGAATCCAGCTGGGGAGACCAAACAACAATGATGGCTGCAACCAAAAAATAGCCAGGCATTGTTGCGGGTGCCTGTGGTCCCAGCTACTTGGGAGGCTGAGGCAGGAGACTCGCTTGAGCCCAGGAGTTGGAGGTTGCTGTGAGCTGTGATGCTACAGCACTCTACCCAGGGGGACAGCTTGAGGCTCTGTCTCAAAAAAAAAAA
>CAUYQV010115518.1:0-13830 GCA_963574575.1 Galagoides demidoff
CCCACCCGTCCCCCGCCCCCCTCTCCACCCATTCCCCCACCCTTCTCCCTCCCCCCTCCCCACATTCTTAGGCTATTTGGTTATAGCTTTCATATAAAAGGTAACGTCTCCAGTTCTTAACAGCTAAATTTTTTAATAAGAATCCAAATCTAGCTCTCCATTGGCCTCTGTCTTCTCAGTAAAAAGTATCATCATTCACCTGCTGTTGCTCATGCCAGGAAATTAGAATCATTCTTAGCATGTTATTTTTATTACTTTCCCAACCAATCAACACACACACACACACACATATATTCATGTTTTGCTGAGGAGAAAACTGAGTCAGAGAAAGTTTAAATAATTAGACCAAGGCAGTAGATAAATCTGGGGAGAACTGAGGTCTTAACAACACTGAATACGCTGATTCATGAAGATGATATGTTTCACCATTGATTTATATCATCTTTAATTTCTTTCAGCAATGTTTTATAGTTGTCAGTGGACAATTCATGTACTTATTCTGTTAAAAAATATTCCTGAGAATAGAATGGTTTTCTTAATTTTGCTTTAAAATTATTCTTTGCTAGCACATATAAATACAATAGATTTTATTTATTGGTCTTGTGTCCTGTGACTTTCTTGAACTTGTTTATTTCTTCTAGAAGGTGTGTGTGCGTGTGTGCGTGTGTGTGTGTGTGTGTATCTATTCCTTGGAATTTCCTGTACACAGGACTTTGTCATCTATAAGTAAAAACAGTTTTGTTCTTTCCTTCCAATCTGGATGCCATTCCTGTCTTTTTCTTGTCTAACTGCATTGGCTAAGAGCTCTAACATAATGTTGAATAAAAGTGGTAAGAGTGGATATCCTTGCCTTTTATAATACATGTATCAAAGAGAAAGTCAAAATGAAAATCACAAAGTATTTTGAAAGGAATTAAAATGAAAATTCAACATGAGCCTTTGTGAGCTGCTCATGGCTGCATTCAGGAAAGCATTCAGCTTGTTTTTGTTAAGTATAATGTTAGTTTAGAGTTTTATAGATGGCATTTATCAGGTTGAGAATATCCTATTCTATTCCCTGTTGACTGAGAATTGTTATCAGGAATGGATGCTAGATTTTGTCAGATATCTTTTCTGCATTTATTGAAATGATCGTACTTTGTTTTCCTTTTAGTTTGCTAATATGGTGAGTTATAGTTGATTGCTCTTTGAAGGATAAACAAAACTTGCAATCTTGAAATAATCACCCAGGATATGTATTGGTTAGTATTCATCATCCTAATTAAATATTGTTTGATTCAGTTTACTAAAATTTTGTTTAAAATGTTTATACCTATATTTATGAACAAAATTGATCTGCAGTTTTCCACTTTTTGTAATGTCTTTTGTTTTAGTATCAGCGTAGTGATTGATTCATAGAATGAGTTGGGAAATAATCCCTTATCTTCAATCTTCTGGAAAACATTGTATAAAAATTGTTAACATTTTCTTCTGTAAATGTTTGGCTAAATTCACCTAAGAAACCATCTAGGCTTAAAATTTTCTTTGTGGGATGGTTTTTAATTACAAACTCAATGTCTTTAAAAGGCACAAGATATATTCAGGTTAAGCACTTCTTTTTCAATGTGATTTGGTTGTTCATGTCTTTCAAGCAATTCTTCTATTTCATCAAGGTTGTCAAATTTATTGCCTTTGTTAATAATATTTCATTTGAGTACTTTAATATTCATAGAACCTCAGGTGATAGCATCTCTTTCATTCACAATATTGATTATTTGTATTCTCAGTTCTATTTCTAGCTAGGTAATCCTAAGAGGTAAGTCAACAATATTGATCTTCTCAAAAAACAGCTTTTGGTTTTGTTTATTTACCCTATTATTTTTCAATTTTCAGTTGTATTTCTTTCACTCTCTTTTTAATTATGTCCTTTTTTTTCTTTGCACGTAACTGGCTCTTTTTCCCACTCCTCCAAATGAAAGCTGAAGTCATCACTTTGAGACATTTCTAAGGTTCTAATATAAACATCTAGTGCTACAAACTTTTTGCAAAGGTTTGTTTTCAGGGCATTGCTTAATTTCTTATATTTAAAATTTTAATTTTAATCCATGTCAAATGCTTTATAATTTGCCTTTTATCTTCCTCTTTGATGCATGTGTTCTTTCAAAGTACGCTACTTAATTTGCAAATATCTGGGGATCTTTCAGAAATCTTTTGGCTATTGATTTCTAATTTAATTCCATTGTGATCAAAGAATGTGATTTGACTCCCTTTAAATTTATTGAGGTTTGTTTATGGCACACAGAATAGGCTATCATGGCAAATTTTACATGTGCCCTTGAAAAGAATATATATTCTGCTGTTGGGTGGAATATTCTATAAATGTCAATTAGATCTAGTTTGTTGAGAGAGCTGTTCAAATCTTCTGTGTTCTTCCTAATTTCCTCTCTAATTACTCTATCAATTATTGTAATAAGAGCATTAAAATTTCTTATGATAATTGTTGCTTTGTCCAATTGTACTTACAATACTATTGCATTTTGCTTCTTTTAAAGTTACTATTAAGTACATGAAAGTTTGAAATTATTATGTCCTTTTAATGAATTGATTCCTCTATCATAAGGAAATGTCCTTTTCTGACCCTGGTGATATTCTTTGTTTTCAAATGTAGTTTGTTTGATATTAATATAACCACGTCAGCTACCTTTGAATTGTTGTTTTCATGATATATCTTTTCCACCTTTCTACTTTCTACTTTGATCTATCATGTCTTCACATTTGAAGTGTATTTCATGTAGGCAAAAGATACTTGGGTACTGCCCTTTAAATATAATTTGGAAACTTTATTACTTCCAACATTCAGATTTATACCATTAACTGTTATATTATTATAGATATTGTTATGCTTAAATCCATCATATTCTTATTTCCCTATTTAATCCATCTGCCCTTTGTTCTCTTTTGCCTCTTTATGCCTTCCTTTTAATTAATTGAATTTGTATGATTCCTTTTTATCTTCTTTGCTGGCTTATTATCTATAATTTTGTTATTTTATTGGTTGCATTAGTGTTATCACAATCTGCCTTTAAATGGCATTATACCAAGAGTGGCAGAATTTTATTTGCACATATTACTTTCTCTGTCTCTAAATCTTGTTTTTAATATCTACTTATTAGAGCCTTTAGTGATGTTACGTTGATTTCTGTATAAAGTACCATAAGAGAGAAAAAAGAAAGAAAGGGTCCTCACATTGCAGAGTGGGTATGAGGTCTCAGTCCTGGAAAAGTTACTCTATTCTAGATGAAAACAAATGATACATTTGAGAGCTCAGCTCTTCCAATGTGTGTTACCTTTCAAAAAATAACTTATTGATGGATTTTTTTATTCTTCTTTAAGTAGATATACGACACAAATAGTACTTGCTACTTAGTACTCAATAACAGAAAAGCTAATATGAAGACAAACGAATATAAATTCTTGTGACTATTGTCCTTCTAGGCTTCCTACCCGCAAAACTAAGCATAAGTTTCTATGCAAATGGAATAGCTCATGTTTACGATGCACTTATTACATGCTAGACATGTTGTTTAGCTCTTAGCATGGATGATTTCATCCTCACAAATCTGTGTAGTAGGTGCTATTACTGTCTACATTTCATAGATGAGGAAACTGATACATGTGGAAACTAATGAACATATACCAGGTCTCCCAACTAGCATGTAGGAGTTCCATATTTGAACCCAGACACCTGAGCCAAAAGGCCTTACTCTTAATCACTATGCTAAATTTTCTAACATATGCACATGTTCTGTAGGAACAAAATCATTCTTTCTAGGTGTGTGTCTATACATTTCCATGTCACAGTTACACTTTCACACCCATGTATCTTGGCTTTAGATTCTGAGACGTTATAAAATTGGCCACTTTGGATAGTCTGCATTATCTCCCCCCACCTTGGTTTAAGAATTTACAAGTTTTTCCCAGCCCATAACCAGAATAATCATTTCTGAGGAGCCATGAGAGAATTGGGAGTCTGCTCCTCTATGATCATATATTAACAGTCCTGGTGGAAAAATATAGAGGCTCCTATCATCAAATGAAAGTCTTATTGATTTATGTGAACTTATAATTAATTTATTTTCCGGAACCAACAGCTTGACTCATAGGGCATTTTCATGGTGTTGTGTCTTACGACCAGCACTGACACCTGCTTTCAAACTGTGAAATTGCCCCTCAGCTATATTAGTTATTGCAAGTGAGGAAATCCCTGGCCAAATTCTATACTTCTACTTTGAAGATAGCCTCTGACCTTCCAAGAGCCACAAAAGCTAGGGAAATTGTCCCCCGCTCTTGTTTACTCAACTTTTGCTTCTCTTAAGCAGCTTCTGGTTGTAATAGCCCATGATAGAGCCTTTCATATTTGTGCCCTTCGATGTCCAAATTTCCTTATCATCTCTCTGAATTTATCTGTACTCTCAAAATGTTTTTATCCTCTAATTACCTTCCCACCTTCCAGTCTGTGTCTGACAGCTCAAAGCTTGGATTAGGGCATCCTATAGTGAAGTTCAGGCTCAGTTAATTAAAGAAGTGGCAGGCAATGAATTGGCAAAGGGGAAAGAATGGAAACCAGCATTGCTGAGAGCTGAGTATATGCAAGTTATGCGTTCAGGTGGTTTTTAACTCAGTACTCACAACCATCCTTAATAAGTAGCAATTATTACTCAATTATTTAACAGACAAAAATTCTTCACCTCTAATTTCAAGTCTGAGGCTCACAGAGCTTAAATAATTTGCCTATGGGTGGAAAGTTAATAAATTGAGATTTGATTTGAAATCAAATCTTCACTCCGAAACTCTTTATGCTACCTCTGTACAATATTAAGTTTCTTACCATGTGCATCCACCTACATAAACTTATTTGACAATCATACAAGCGTATCAGATAGGCTTTTTTTAGCTCCATTTTATAGATGAGAAAAATAAGAGTTGCATAGAGTTCTACAGCTCAAGAGATCCCAAAACAGTACATGATCTCAAATATTCTGATCTTATCATGAGACGCTTTCATTCAGGGGCTGAGCATGCAGGATCTGGAGACAGACTTACAAGTTTCCTCTGTGTGATCCAATAGTTTCTAATTAAGTAACCTCAGGCAAGTTGCTTACTCACAGTATGGCTCATTTTTTTCTCATCAATAAAGTCCTTCTAACAGTGGTCCTCAACCTTCTTAATGCTGCAATGTATTTTCATTGTTAAAAAGGGGTCGCGACCCACAGGTTGAGAACTGCTGCCTTATAAGATTGTTATGAGGCTTTGCCACTGTTAATAGTCTTTGTACTTTCCTTCTAAGGTTGTTGTGAGGATTAAGTGAGATCACATATATAATTCACATATGGCAGATAATATATGAGACGATATTATTATGATTGAGAATGAATATATCCTGTTTTAGTTACAGGGTTTCTAGGGAAGAGAATGAAAATATTTTGTGGAAAATTTCAAGATAAAGCTGTCTATTTTCTGGAGTACATCCTCTTCTTGAATACGGGGTACACTCTGTCTAATAGGCCTAGGCTGGGAGTTGTCGAAGCTGGTTTTAGGGTCTGGTTACCACAGCAAGACTCTTCCTCTCTACCAACAGGATAGAATCAGTTGTGGGAACTTCCAAAGCCTTCCTACTCTCTCTGGCAGCCAGAATTGGGGTTCCAGGCTACGGGCAGCACAAAACCGGTTTGTATTTCAGCATTGCTATTTCAGGTTACTGGGCCCACTGCCTGGGAGAAGGAGTGAGACAGAATGCATGGCCCACTGGGCAGGATGGGCTCCAGATGCTTTGCAGTTTCTCTACCAAGCAGAGACAGCATCACAGACAGGAGCTGGGCTGTCAGAAGCTCATAGAGCCGGGAAAACCCCTCAGCAATGATTTTTTTTTTTAACTCTCTGCTTCCTCATAGTTAAAATGGGAATACCAAGGCTGAACAGGGAGAATGAATAAAATGATGAATGTAAAATGCTAAGACTAAGTGTCCCCCATAGGACTGTAATGCAAAAAGCTCTGGATTGAGAGTTAGGATGCCTCAATTTTCACAGAGCTATAAATGTTCTGTGTGCTGTGCAAGTTATTTACCCTCGTTGGCTGACTGTTTCTCCATCTCTATAATTGATAGTTAGGATTTTACGAATTCCTAATATTTCTTCCAGCCGAATCTGCATAAATGGTTCATTCATTTGTCCATCACACTTTTATTAAATACCTACCTACCATTCGCCCAGGGACCGATGATACCAAAATTAATAAGAAAGATTGACTTTAAGGAATGTAAGTGCTGTAATGGCATGATCTATGCGCTATGGGAAGAAGGAGAAAAGAAGCAACTAAGTGTTTAGGGAGAAGGTGTCAGTGGCCTAGGAAGCACGAGAAACTTGAAATAGGCTTTGAAACTAGGATAGATTTACCCAACGAAGAAAGATTGGTTATTAATGTGAGGTTTATTATTGCACTCCAGATTCTGTATAACTTAGGTTGGATCTAACCAGAATAAAAAATTCCCATTCTTAGAGGGACATTTCCAAATAAGATCAGATTTGGTGTTTTAATTTCCACTCCAAAGTGGTGGCAGTCAATATCAACATCCGTGTCTTAATTCTGGGATTTTTCTCTTACTCACATATAGAGCAAAACTTGAGCCAGTATTTTAGGAAAAGATGTACAGATCTGGGGATATGAAACAAGTAAGGCTTCAGCCTGCTCTCACACTCTCAACCATCATTCTGGATGGAATTCGAGGACAGGTTTAGGCTCCTCAGGGAAGTCAAAGAGCTGGGCAGGGGGAAAGGCTCGTTTGTAGGATTGTGGGAGATGGTGGCTCCATGAGAGCATGAGTCATATAACTCCAGCCAAGCTGGAGAAGAGCTCCCATGCTGAAAGTCATCCATGCCTGCTGAGAGTGGCGCTGATAAAATTGGAGAGGGTGTGGAGGGAAGGAAGGGTGCTGATGAGGACTACAGCTGTCGCTAGGGTGTATAAAAATTGTTTGAGAAATTGTTCACAAAATTTCACGTTCTCCTGTCCACTTATGTTTCTCTTCTCCTTCAATCACCATAATTTTTCCTTAGAGAATTTTTTTTTCCCCAGTCAGTCCATATGGTTCAAGTGTAGCTAATCTCATGTATAGGCTGGAGTTTGTCACGTGCCTCTTTTCTAGCCAGTCAGAAATCACATCCCCCTTGCCACGGTGATCGGTTCTGGGTTTCGCTTGCCTCCCAAGCAAAGGAAATCCAGAGCTTTTTCTGTAGTGGCTGGAAGAGAAATCCCTTCTTTTAATAAGAAGGATGGGAAGACAGGATAGAAACCTGGAGTTGCTTGCTGACATCTTATTAGTACCAGGAAGGAAGAATTTGCGTGAGAATTAAACCAGCATTGAATCTATGAAACCTCGACAAACAAATAACACTGATGACACCGTTTAGCACCCAGATGCAGCTCTGCCTGAAGTTGTACCCAATCTGAAACCTTCCAATTATGTGAAGCCAATGAAGCTCCCTTACTGTCTAAACCAGCTCCAAGCTGGCTTTCCTGTCACTTCAAAATTTTTTCCTCACTTGAGTGCTGATGTGTTAATTCTTGAAGCTTGGGGTGTAGATGGTACTTGTGGGACTATTTTTATTATTGTCTGAAACAATTTATTTTCTTTCCAGGCTTTCTGAGTCTAGCTTCTCACCCCAGATCAACATTTTTTTCTCTTTCGGGCTTCTAACCATATTGTCTGAGCTGTAGCTTCAGAGTTCCCTTGTCCATACCACTCTCCTCCCATGACTTTCTTACTGCTGTCTTTAAAAATAACTCATCTGCCTCCTGCTCATTCTCCTGTTGCTGCATCGTGAGCCTCCGTGGTCTTTCTCTTCTGGCATTTAGTGAGCTTTAGTGATACACTTCTCTGAAACAATTCTCCTGTTGTGCTTTTCCTCTGTCCAATTTTTAGCTCTTCAAAATTACATGCATTTCTCTCCTTGGCTCAACAGATGACCCATCAAAAAGTCTTAGCTGCATTTCTGAATTCACGGACTTAAATCTCCTTGCAATACCATAAAATCCTGGTGGTAACTTTTTGACATCCTGAAGATGGATGGCAAATTAGAGAGAACGTAGCCTGTGCAAACACTAAGAAGTGATGTCCACTGTATTGGCTTGCTCTAGGAGAATAGTTGAGCCAAATAACTTCAGGTCATAGGAATTGGTTAATTCCTAATCACAATAATGCTGATAATTATGGCAGATGTATTATGAGTTATACATTATGTTAAGCTCTTCCTGGTCATGTGTCTCTCATAACATTTTATTGAGTATTATAATTAATTTCATCCTTAAGATGAGAACACCAAGGCCCAGAGGAGTTGAGAGACTTGCCCAAGATCACATAGTGGATGGTAGTCATGCTAGTCATCTATGGTGTTCACCCAAGTGAGCTCGGCTTTTCATTTTCTAGACCCAAGGAAGTATTTCCCTGCCCTTTGGAGCTGATGTGCCATGTGACTTGCTTTGGTCAATGAGATGGCAATAGAAGTGGCTTGTGTCAACATGAGGGGAAAGCTCTGGGGACCAGTGCTCAATCCATCATGCTCCTTCTTCCCATCTGCAGCTGGTGGTGATGTCATCAGCCTGGTAAGGATGACATCGTACAGAGCCTCTCACTGACACTCAGGGAATGTACAAAAGAAGCAGGAAATACAATTTTATTATCTCAAGCCTCTAAAACGTGTAGCTTATTTTTATCACTGACCCATAACCCAAACAATGCAGCTGACACATAAGTAGCGTCATGATGAAAAATGCAGATAATATGGTTTCAAAGCCTACAATTTTAGCAATTCTGTCTTTCTCTGTAAAAACACCTGGGAAAGTAAGGAACAAAAAAAAAAAAAGTGACTGAACAGCAACTATAAGTTTTAGGATAAAGCTTCTCTGTAAAGTCCAAGGTATCTAGTCAACCTCCCAACAGTGAAATCTTCGTCATGAGCACAGTTCTGAGCATCAGCTGCCACGGCTCTCTACTCCAGTGCTCTGCCGTGCTGGTGACGGAGCAACTCTGTCTCCAGCCTGTCCTGACCCTCTGCTCCCACGTCTGTGTCATGGCTCTGCTTGTGCACAGCACCTGCCTTACCATAGCACCTGCCTCCCTGGGAAATATCTTTACTCATTTTACTCTTGGATTTTTCTTTCTATCCAACATCATTGGTTTTACTTCTCTTCAGATGGTGGCTTCTAAAAACTGCCCATCACTCTAAATTACATTTTAAACTCCCTAAGAATGAATATCTGCTTGGTTTAGAACATTCTGGGACACTCTGGCGATTGCTGACCAGAGAGCCATGGAGCAGGAATTCAAGTGGTTACCCCTGCTCTAATCAGCTACCTGGAAGACTGGGTCTCTTGCTAACAGGCCAAGAGGTTCATATACAAGGTCCCTCAACAGGAAGTTTATGTGCGATGTAAGAAATGATGAGGCTTTCCAGAATGAGGCAGGGTAACCAGCAGGCATTTTGTTAGGCTTGTCCAGAACATCTACACTGCTGCCACAAACAGCCTTTTTATTACTTAGCTCCTTTGTACACCCTCTCCTTCCCTCCCTCACCCACAAGTTCTGGTGAGTGCCTCACCTAAGCCCCAGCCAGTGAACTTCTATTTTGTAAGCTCTGTCTTCCAGAGACTTCATTGTCCTGATCACAAGCCTCAGTCTACAGAGTAGAGCTTTCTGGCTTCAAAATAGTCTCATGAGACAACCTGGTCTATATATTTTCTAAAATTAAACTTCGATTATGCAAATTCTATGTGAATGTCTTCTCCTCATAATAAAGTAAGAAATAATTCTAATGTTCCTTTGACCAAAAATCTAAAGCTTAATATCACCCATCTACTTCTTCTCCCTGGTCATAACCATGTTATCAGTTATGTGGACATTTCCCTACTATGTCCCCAATCTGTCTGTCTGTTTGTCTTTCTCTCTCATAATTATAGTATAGAATTACTATGTATGTGTTTCACATAAATGTTACCATACTGCAAGTATCATTTTTTAATTTGCTTATTTTTACCCAACAACTAGCGTTTGATATCTTTTCCATGTAATTACATATTATAGATCCATTTTATTTTCTTAAACTATAGCTTATTTCTCATAGTGTGCCATTATAGTTTACTTAGCTGATTTCTTTTTCACGAACATATGGATTGTTTATTTTTTAAAGTTATGAATAATGCTGCAATGAACATCCCTTTATATGCTTTCTTGTATAATTATGTATTTCTCAAGATCTAATACTGAAAAATGAAATTTCTACGTAACATAGGAATGCATACTTTTAATTTCAGCAGATATCGCTAAATCCAAGTGCCTTTTAGTACCTTAGCTTAAATATCTTACTCTCTGCCTTCTTACCTAGATCAGAAAGGATGCCCAGGTGACATCCTTAGACACCAATTGAAGTAGTAGCAAACCAAATTTACTCCAGGTGTTGTATTAACATATTTCATACAACTCATATGATTCCCACCACACCTTCTAAAGTGAGCCATATCACAACCACAGCACGTGTTGTTCGGAGGGGTTAAGATATTTTTCCAAAATCACACAACTGTGAGGTGGTGGATTCAGGATTCAAATCCAGGTCTTTTATTCTACAAAGCCCATGTCCTTAACAATCCTATATGGGTTTGCCTTTATGGGACTGTGGCTTTGTCTGGATCTCTTGAGGAAGAAATATTTAAACTTTCCAATTCCATCCTTGAGGTAGAAGTCTGACCCTAGAGCATTGGTTGACCCTCATGCCATCCAGGGGCACAGAGGGCTCTGGGAGAGGTAGGAGAAGAGTATGGTGTTACCGCTCCCTCAGCAGGTGGCAAGCAGTGCCTCCTATGCAGCAGCCTGTGTGATAAAAGAGCTCCCCCCCCCTTGCACAATTGACAGACTATGTCTTTGCTCATATGAATGTCACCCATCATGAGTGCCCAGGCAAATAACAAATGGAAAATTAATCCACCAGATCTATTCTTTTTGGGGTACCTGTCTGAGAATCTTGCATCTAGTTTGTGGAGTTACCTGGCCCTCTGAATGATCCCTCCAGTCTGATCCCTCTGATCCCTCCCAGTCTGTTCAATCCCACCATAGAGGAGCCCTGCTTATTTGCAACTACATATGCCTCCTCATGCCTCCCCCGGCCCTACACCTGCCTCCCTGCAGGCCGTTGCTCATGCCATTCCTATGCTTAGGCCCATCACTGCACCTCCCCACATCATCACAGTGGAGCAGCTCAAGTGGGAAATACTCACTGAGTCATCCCTGATTACTCCAGCCAAGAATTGTGTCTCCACCCTCTAAATTTTCACAGTAGTCCCGCCCTTCTCTGCTCATTCTCTACATTGCTTCTCAGTTACCTTTGCTTGAGTTTTAAGAGGGAAGTCTACACAAGAGTTAAATTTGGAGGTTTGGCTTCGTGCAGTTCCGAACTTGAAGCTTTATTCTGCCACTGAATGCCATCTGACCTCATGGCGTTTGGTCACATTATTCTCTGTAAATTCAAAATATTGTATACTTAGAAAACAAACAAAACAACCCTTATAAACCTGAACAAATTATTTAACGTCCTTGATCCTCAATTTGCAAAATGAGGATAATAACACCAAGCACAGGGGTCCCAGGAGAATTGAGTAATATAATTAAGCACTTGGCACAGTGCTCGAGACAGTGAATGGAGGCGATCTTTACTTGGCATCTCTAGCATTATTTATTAATGTGAGTTGCTGTTTATTATCTCCTTTTCTATTTCTCTTGATACATATCTCATTAAAGGGTCTGGGGTGACAGGAAGAATATTGATTAGAAAGAGCTCAAGGAAAGCTATTATAGTTGTAGTGTAGATTGACAGTGTGTGTTCTGAGACAACTTAGAAGGGAGTTTCTAACACACTCAGAGTTTCTTCCAGGACATTTCCCTCAGTTAAAGAAATGAGCATAAGTAGTACACTTGAATCTCTGTTCTGGGGCAGGTGTTAGGGTCTAACCCTTTTGTATCTGTGGGTTATAGAACACAATACATCGCGAGTTTCTACGTGGTAACAATCATGCCGTGCTCATGTCCACCTCTGGATATCACACAGAGTTGACATTGGTACAGACCTGCTGCTGGTCAGCACTTTTCCCCAAGTCATCCATAGAGTTTTGTTTTGCCATTAGTGTGTGCATTTACTTTGATGTGTTCACAAGGACAGCTTGTGAATTTGAATTCAATGCATTCAAGAATTTGCAATGCTAAAAGAAAAATTGAGTTAACATTAGGAAGCACATAAGAAAGTTTTCAAGCCACGTTAGAAGCATTCAATTAGATACAAACAATTACTAGGCTAATTATAAATCATTCCTACCTATTCATTAAAGCAGGTCCAAAATGGTAGTTAAAAGTAATAAAGCTGCATCTCTTTGCAAACAGTCTATAATTCAGGATGTTGCTAATTCAAATTAGCCTCCCCCTCAATCAAGGAGATTACTGAAGTGTGTTGGCTTGCTCTTTTTAAAATTAAGTGGAACATCTTTTTTTTTTCCTGATTATATAAATGCACCTACAATATAATAAATTTAGAAAATTCAGAACAGAACTGTGAGCATATTGATGTATTTTTTCAATGTCTTTTTAAATGCAGCATGATAAATTAATAGATGGAGAGAGACATGGATGGACTAATAGGTAGATGGTTGGATTGATTATAAGCAGACACATACTTATTGATTTTCTAAACATTGGGATTATAGTGTGTCAGAGATTGTTAATTTTCACCAAATATCTGTATACTCTGTTACCTTTCCCCACCTTCTTTGAAGTTAGTTGGACCACAACTAACTTCCAGTTAGACTGGGTCTGGTCAAAGGGATATACACACCATTTCTGGTCCTGGCGACCCACACCTTATACAGTCAGCCACATCCTATCTCTGTACTTTTTGTCTCATGGTAGAAACATCCTTGAGATCCTGGGCCACAACTCAAACAGGAGCCATATAGGAGAGCTGTGTGATCTGCATCCTGTTCAGTGATGAGTAAGACAGACATCTTTGCTGCATCTGGCAATTAAGATTTGAGAGTCTGTTTATCACCACAGTATGCCCTGGCCTACCCTGACCAACACACACTGCATATGCTGATCTATGTTCTACTTTCAGTCATTTTAAATTACAAGGTCAGACAACTAAGTTCATGAATTCACCATCCAAGGAAAAGCATTACATACCTCACTGCTGAATGTCACCTTTGAAGTACTCACCTTGGGAAGCTATGCACCGACACTAGCATCTAGTCCACCCTTCAAAGCACTTTTTCTAGGATGAGTGTGTGAACCTAATTGTCAGAGTTGTGTCATGACTACTCTGATGGCCAGTCCAGAAAAGAGTTTCAAAATTGCCTTGAAGGGTGGACTAGGCCCTGGCATTGGTGCACAGCTTCCCAAGGGGAGAACTTTGAAGGTGACTGTAGTGATATTCAGCAATGGGGTATGTAACACTTTTTCTAGGATGAGTTCGTGAGTTTAACTATCCAATCTTGTAAATCACATGCAGTTTCCTCTGTCAATAAATATTCCTTAAAATGGCTCAGCGCCTGTGGCTCAATCAGCTAAGGCACCAGCCACATACACCTAAGGTGGCAGGTTCGAATCCCCAGCCCCAGCTCACCAAACAACAATGATGGCTGCAACCAAAAAATGGCCGGGCGTTGTGGCGGGCGCCTGTGGTCCCAGCTACTTGGGAGGCGGAGGCAGGAGACTCGCTTGAGCCCAGGAGTTGGAGGTTGCTATGAGCTGTGATGCCATG
>CAUYQV010115520.1:0-26535 GCA_963574575.1 Galagoides demidoff
TTTGGAAAGAATGCACGAATGGGAGGGAGAACAAGATGGGAAATATACGGTTTTCAGCTGCCATGTGGCTATTTCACCAGAATATGAGTTTTATATTATTTTTGTTAATTTTATAATGTTAAACTGTAATAATAACAAATAATTGCTGAGAAGTGATTATCGAGAACTGCTTATCAAAGTTTGCATTATTGTCAGGCCCTGCCCTGCCCCGCCCCGCCCCCCAGCCATGTTGTCCCACCTAACCAATGTTAAAATCTGGTCACCCTAGAGTAAAATCAATAGAAACTGGGGAGTAGTAAGATATGGAAGGTGAAGGAGAAAGAAGAACCCGGGGTATCTTCATATGTTTGTACAGTTTGATGTACTACAAAGCAGAAAATCCAAGGAGAATGTCTGGATCTTTTCGGAGATGATGGAAGGAAGGGATTAAGAGGAGAGATTACATTTAGCTTTCAACGCAGATGAAAGCTAAATGTGAGAGTGGCAGATATTGGTGGCATACTCTTCCTTCACTTGTTAGTTTGTTCATTCATTCATTTAACAAGACCTTGTTGAGGATCAGCTATGTACCAGGCACTCAGCTAGGTGCTGAGATTATAAAGACTTGGCCACCCTGCTCTTGACAAGCGTGAAAAATTAGTATTACAAAATGTCCTTCCATAGACGAATGGATAAATAAACTATGGTGCATCTGTACAATTGAATATTATTCAGTGCTAAAAAGAAATGAGCCAACACGCATGAGAAGACATGGAGGAGCCTTAAATGCGCATTACCAATTGAAAAGAGCCAATCTGAACAGGCTACACACCGTGTGATTCTGAATATATGACATTCCGGAAAAGGCAAAACAACGGAAAGAATAGAAAGATCAGTGGTCAGCAGGAATGAGGGGAGAAGGAAGGACGAACAGGCAGAGCACGGAGGATTTTTAGGGCAGGGAAACTACTCTGTGTGATGCTATAATGGTGGGTACACGTCAGTGGATATTTGTCAAAATCCATCCAATGTTCAACGCCAAGAGTGATTCCTAATGTAAACCACGGACTGTGGGTGATAATGATGTGTCAGTGTTGGTTCATCAGCTGTAACAGATACACTACTTTGGTAGCGAATGTCAATAATGGGGGAAGCTGTGGCTGTACGGGGCCCAGGGGCACATGGAAGCTATCTGGACTTTTTGCCCAATGTAGCAGTGAACCTAAAATTTCTCTTAAAAAAAAAAAAGTCTACTAAAAATTAGCATTGCAAAATGCTAAGCTTGAAATTCCCACAAGGAATAGAGAGTCAAAGGAAGTGGCATTGTTAGGGAGGGTTTCATCGTGGAGATGACCCTTGAGGTGGGGCAGAGATTAAATGCAGATAGTGGATCTACCAGTCTGTCCCTCAGGGCAGGGCTCTCGGTGGGTGACAATGCTTGGGAATTCATCAGGTTGTCAGTGAACCCCAGGGCAGCCAACGGCACCCCAGGAAGCGTGTGTCAAGTCGGAAGAAAAGAAATGTGAAGCTGGCACCTGCAATGCCCATGTCCAAGGGGAGGGAAGGCCTCAGAGGAGATGAGAAGGCATGGAGAGGAAAGCAAGGGACACTGAAGGCAAGGAGAGTGATGGAAAATGGAAAGAGCAGCTAATTCTTCATGAGAGTCACACTGGAGAACTTGGAAATGAGGGAGATCAATAAGCCTTTGAGAGGCCATTTGAATCAATGGATCAGAGCAGAGAGATGCTAGGTCATCTCAAAATGAAAAATGGCTCTAGGGCCAAGACCACTGGCCCGCAGCCTGTGTGGCGTGTCTAGGAAATCTAAAATAAGAATGTGCTGGTCAGAAAGGGGTTGGAGAAGGAAGTGAGAGAGTCCCCAGAGAAAAGACGGGCACTGACCCAGGGTCACCTAGAAGAGAGAAAGCCTTGGCCCTCAGCCTCAGGAAACTCTGAGGACTGATTTCCTAGGATAGATACAGAGGGTTCAAGCTGTATGACTTTGGGTTTTCAGGTCCCAAAGGCAAGACCATCTCAAGGGCAAGGTGGACAGATGTGGCAGGCTATGGCCTCTAGTCCCTCTGTTCAGGTGGCCCCCTTTGCTCTGAGTGCCCCAGCTCCCATGCAAAGGCCAGACCACCCCAAGCCTTGTCTTCCCCAGTGGGGATTAAGAATGGGGTTTTGTGTCTTCCTCAGGCTGTCCATCAAATCCTTTTCCCCTGGCCGCCTACTTCACTGGCAAAATGATAATCACTTTCCCCACTAAATCTACTAACCTATGGTTTCTGGTTATGTGGATAAAGGTCTCCTGCGCTTAGCAGGTCCAAGCCCTCATTAACTCCCAGCCTTCACCTGAGCCTGCATTCTCAGGACCCGGTGGCTCCCACCCCCATCCCTCACTAGAACGTCCTCATCTGTACGCTCTGGAATAACATCTCTTAATCCCCTCACTGACCAGACAGTGCCCTGCAGATATTGTTTTATTTCCCTGCCATGCACCGCAAGACATTTCGAATTACAAACTCTACAGTCATGATAATCACTTCTCCACCCCGAATTCTCCCCTGACCTTTTCTACACAGGCTTCCATTCCCATCGCTCTATGCAAACCACTCAGGGCAGGATTTCCCACAAAATCCCCCTCCATCTTGCCAAATCTACCATCACTCAGCCTGGTGACCTCTCCCTCCTCCCGGGGGCAGCCCCTCGATTAGCTGCTGGGACACCTGTCTCCTTGGTTCCCTGCCATCCCCTGGCCTCTCTTCAGTGTCTTTTCAGGTTTCTCATCTTCTGCTGGTTGGAGGACTAATAGCTCCCTAAATCGTATCTTCAGCCTTGACTTTCTGCTGAGCCCTGCCTGGTTGACTCAGCCCTGTGGCTATCAGCCTCCTGAAGAGCACAAGGCCAAAGCAGCGCTCTTAATTCCCTCCCCAAAAGCAGTTCTTCCCATGGGTTGTCCCATCTTAGGAAATGGCACAACCACCATTCACCCTAGGGCTCAAGCCAGACCTCCTGGAACCGCCTTTGAGTCCTCTCATGTTTTGCTCATCTATAACCAGGCTAATGTGAGTTTCACCAGTTCCACTTAGGAATTATATTCTACCTGCCCATTCACCACATTTTAATGGTTTCCACCTGCAGTGGATGCTGTGCCGTGCCCAGAAATCCAACCCCTAGCTGCTGGGTCTTCCTTCAAGAATCCCCTCAGCTGAAGAGAAGCCCTTCACCTGAGGCGGTGCCCGTTTCCCAGGCTCATACTCCATACCCACTGACAGGTTAACTCTGGGGTATGAGAGCCCGGCCTTCCTGCCTCAGTTCAGGACAGCTCCGAGGGGCTCTTCCCGCTCTGGGGCTTTCCTTGGGTGAGCTGTAGGCTCTGTTGTAACTTCATCACAGTTTAACTTCTTCATCTGCCTAATCCTGGTGACCTCACTCCCCCAGGTGTCATCCCTGAGTGCATTCCCCAGTGAACTATCTGCATGCAAATCAATGAATTCTAGAGTTTGTCTCCTGGGAAACCTGGCCCACATCTCTAGTCAAAGCCATCCTGATTTCTCCCTCACACCACAGTGATAGCCATCCAGCTAGTCTCCCTGTGTTTGCCTTTGCAAAATAATCTATTCTCCAGGTAGCAACCAGAGTGATCTTTATAAAACAGAAATCAGATCAATGACTTCCCTGCTTTAAACCTCTACTGATCTACTGGTGCCCTTGGATAAAATCCACACACCCCTTTCTGGGCAATCTACAAGACCCTGTGTGATCTGACCCAGTTGATGTCTCTGATCTCCTGTCCTGCCACTTGCCTGTTTGTTCAACTCTGCTGCAGCCACACTGGCCTTTTTTCTGTTCTTTGGCTATCCCAAGATTTTTCCCACGTGGCAGCCTTTGCATTAGCTGTTTCCCTGACCTAGAATGCTGCCACCCACCCCAGACTTCCCATGGCTGGCTCCTTCTTTCCACTCAGACCCCAAGGCAAATGCCATCTGTCCAGAGAAGCCTACTCTGCCCTCCGACTCCAACCTAGCCCCTCCACACAGCACCTTCTCTGCCTTCATTCTGTCTTCTTGTCATCAAAATACTTCCCACTCTCTGAAATCATATCATTTGTTTATTAGTTGACTTATTTTAATCTCCCCCATGCCTAGAATGTAATCTCCATGGGAAGTAGGGGCTGCCCCTATATTATTGAGTGCATCAGGGGGTGCATCTGCAGTATCCAGAAAGCATGCAAGTGTGTGAAAGGCTGAAAGTTGCCAGGAACCAGCATGTCAGCGTCTGAACACTCCTGGGTCCTCCTCAAAGAGGCTTCGATTCAGTGAGTGTCTCCTTTGGGCAAAGCTCTTAAGCCACTTCAGTCGCTGACATCAAAGGCTACAGAGGAGTCAAGTATGGGAAGGGCCCAAGCCATCCATCAGATTTAGTGGCTGGGAGATGATTGGTGACCTTAAGAGAGCAGCTTCAATGGACTAGAGGAGACAGACGAGTTAAATTGCAGCAAAATGGGAGTAAATGGAAGGGCAAGGAGTAAATACAGAAAACCCTTGGAAGAAATTTGTCAGGGTTGGAAAATAAAAAAAGTATGATTGTTTCTGTCAATTTTTTTGAGATGGGCTCTGCTTGGTTGTAATCTAAGGGAAAGAGATGATGTGCTGCCACCACCAAAACCAACTGACACACGCCGGCACTGGCTGGGCCAGGCTCTATTCTGAGCTCTCAGAGTTTATTTTTCTTTTGTTGCATAATAAGTTACTACAAACTTAGTGGCTTAAAATAAAACACATCTGTAGTGCCAGCTACTAAGGAGGCTGAGGCAGGAGGATCACTTCAGCCTGGGAGTCCAAGGCTAGCCCTGTCTCTTAAAAAAAAAAAACTAATAAAAAAACAACACACACTGGCTCAGTGCCTGTAGCACCAGCCACATACACCAAGTTGATGGGTTCGAACCCAGCCTGGGCCCACTAAACAACAATGACAACTGCAACCAGAAAATAGCTGGGCGTTGTGGCAGGTGTCTATAGTCCCAGCTACCAGGGAGGCTGAAGCAAGAGAATTGCTTAAGACCAAGAGTTTGAGGTTGCTGTGAGCTGTGACACCACGACACTCTACCGAGGGTGACATAGTAGGACTCTGTCTCCAAAAAACAACACACACTGACTGTCTTATGGTTTCTGTGGGTCCTGACATGGCTTAGCTGGGTCCTTTGCTTAGGGTCTCACAATCTATAATCATGGCATTTGGGCAGCACCTGTGGCTCAAAGGAGTGGTGTGCAGGCCACATATGCTGGAGGTGGTGGGTTTAATGCTGGAGGTGGTGGGTTTAAACCCAACCCCTGCCAAAAACTGCAAAGAAAAAATATATATATATATATAAAATCATGGCATCAGCTTGGCTGTGTTCTCATCTGGAGGCTCAACTGGGGAAGAATTCACTTCTAAGTTCACTCAGATTGTTGGCAGAATTCACATCCTTGCATCTGTAGCACTGAGAGCTTTGATTACTTGCTAGCCCTTGGCTAGAGATTTTCTCAGGCTCCAGAGGCGGCCACCTGAGGTCATTAGAGGATGCCAGGGTTCCTTGCCATGTGTGCTTTTCCAACACAGCCTCTGTCTTCATCAAGCCATCAGAGAGTCTCTATCTCTAGTCTGCTTAGATAGAGTCTTAGATAATGTGACGTAATTGTGGGTGTGACATCCATCACCTTTGCATTTTCTGTCTATTAGAAGCAAGTCACAGGCCCACCCACTCAAGGGGAGGGGGCCACACAAGGGTCTGAACAGTAGGAGGTGGGGATTATAGCTGCCTTGGGCTCTGTCTACTCTAACAGGTATTAGTCCCTAATCCTCACAAAACACTATGAGGTAGATCTTCATATGACCCCCATTTTATGGAGGAAAATGCTGATGACTAGAGAGAGAGAGAGTGAGGGAGAGAGAAGGGATGTCTGATAGAGTAAGATCCCAGGGCAACAGGAAAGGAAGAATGCAGAGCACAGATGAAGAACTCTCCTCTGATTGGAGGAGAGATACCTCAGTCATTGCAGTGGGAGGAGGGAAGGATGTGAGAAAGGTGTAAAATACTGTGATTTGCACGCAAATATCCATGGCTGTATTATTCATAACAGCTAAAAAGTGGCAACCCACACGTGATCAAGTGACAACAGATAAACAACATGTGTCAAATGCATACAATGAGACACTACTTTCCAATGAAAAGGAACCAATGGCTGATTCGTGCCACAAGGTGGATGAAGGAAGTCGGAAACACAAGACTTCGTATTGCATGATTCCATGTTTCTGAAATGTCCAGAAAAGGCAAGTCTACAGAGGCAGGAAGCAAACTGGTAGTTGCCTGGGGCCACGTGGGGGTGTAGAGGGACTGTACAGGGTGGTGAGTTCCTTTTGAGGTGACCGAAGTGTCTGAAGGTTGAGTGTAGTGATGGCTGCATGATTCTGCCGTTACACTAATAATCCTTGAATTGTATGCTTCAGATGAGTAAATTTTATGATATGTAAATTACAGTCTGTAAAAAAAGCTGTTAAAAAAAAAAAAGGTGGAGCAATAGGTTGACAGAGTGCTTTTCAGCCCCACAAACTGGCCTTTTTCTCTCCAGGGGAGGGAAGGGGAAGGGGACTTGCTGAGAAAGAGCAAGGCCGAAGAGAGCCAGTGGGGGACTATAGACCAAGCTGAAGTTGGATGGTCATTGCTGGAAGAGCGGAGGGTCCAGCACAGGATGGGGGACCATGAACAGTTTCCAGTGTGTGACATTGTCTAAGCCTGCTCCCCCCAGAAACCCAGATGCCTAGCCAGAATAAAAGCACAGTTGGATTAAACCAGACTTGGCATTTTTGCTGGATGGAATGGAAACAGGAGACAAGGCAGTTGAGGATGCTGGTGAGGAGGGGGCAGTGTGGTGGCATCAGCATCTTGATGGGCAGGGAAGAAGGTGGTGCTGGAGTGCCGGGAGAATCCCATGACTGAGCCCCAGAGGGAGAGGTCAGAGACCAGAGCTCTCCAGAGGGTCACGGGCCAGGCACAGTGGCAGTGAGGGCCCCAGGGTGCAGTCAGAGGGGGCTGCTGCATATGCTGGCTCCTTTCCCCTTCACGTTCTCAGTGGAAGCATGGTGCCCAGGCCCGAGCATCCCATCGCACTGTGCTGTGGCCGAACTGCAGCACAGAGGGTCACTTCCTTGCTTTGCTGAAGCAGCCCCATTGGAAGAGTGTGTTTGGCAACTGGGAGCGAGGACTCAGGGCCGGTCCCATCGTGGACCTTGGAAAAGTCACTCTGTTGCTCTCAGCATTTGTTTCTTCCTCTGCAAACTAGAGATGATAATAGTGTGGGCGTCTCGGGGCCACTGGGGGGATCCTGTGGGGCGCTGCTGTGCAGCACCGAGTGTGGTGCCTGGCCCAAAGAACGTCAACACCTGTGTTGGCTGTTACTCACAGTTCTAGAGCTGTATGGTTGGGGGCTGCTGTGAACCCAAAGGTGGGTCTGGGATCCCCATTTCACCTTATAAACCTCAGCCCCTTGGGCCAGCCCAAGGATGTCTGATCCCGGCCCCTCGGGGGTGACTCCACAGTCTCCTATAGCTGTGTGCTGCTTGCACACAGGTGACTTTTGTCCATCCTGAAGTCACCAGTGGAAATAGGGGCTCCTGGGCCACCCAGAGCTCCTGACACTGCCTGTGGCTGGGGCCCCTGGATGGTACATCCAAGGATAAAAATATTTTTTGAGAAGTGAGCCCTCGGGGTGGGGGGAAACACAATCTCTTCTATTCTGAGCCTTTCCTGGGATTCACGACCTCCTCTTCTCAGGCCCCTGGGCCCCTGGGGGGTGAAGGCAGTGTCCCCCCAGCCTCCCTCCCGGGGTGCCTTCCGAGTTCCCCAGGAAGGAGGATCGATGCTTTCTGTGTCTCCCGGAGACGACCCGCACATTTCTGCAGAACTATTGACAGCCTCGCCTCTTTCTCGTATCTTCCATACTTCATTTGTGAAAAGAACTGTAATTACCCTCGAGGAGTCATTGGAGAAAAAGTGTACAAATTGAAAAGGACTGGAAATGGGCACCTCTGGCTGCGGAGAAAACACTTTCAATATCGAACCGCTCTCTCCCGGGCCTGTGCGTTCCCATTTGCTCAGCCCTTAGCATTTCTACTGCAAACTGTGGCAGCCTTTGTACCCACCCCGACAATGGGCGTTTGACACGGAGGGCAGCGAGATTAATGAGAGACCAGAGTTTTCCATTTCTTCCTTCAGCGGCTAACTACTTTCTTTTCAACTCCTACTGCTAAATAGCTTGGACAATTAATAAAGCTTCAGTTGTACTTCTTTTTTCCCTCTCCTTTCTCTTTTTCTTCCCACACAGTTGGTCGCTTACGCTGGAGGCTTAACCTAACCATCCAGCAGCCTTGTTAACTGGTCCGGAGACTTTGCATTTGCCAACTGTGGAGAGTTCTGGGATTTGGGGAAGAAAGGGCCCCTGTTTGTTAGGGGGGGAGTTATCTGAGGACCAGATGCTGACAGTTTTGCCCTTGACCCTGAAAGGTGACCCTGGGCCAGGGCCAGCCCCTGAGCTCCCCTCCCTGCTTCCTCGGCCGATGGCGCCTTTTGGCCTTGGGACCTTTCTGTCTTGGGAACAGCCCATTTCCCAGGGCTGCTATAATAAATTATCACAAACCAGGTGGCTCACAACAACAGGAATGTCTGCTCTCGCAGTTCTGGAGAACAGAACTCTAAAATCAAGGTGTCAGCAGGGACGGTGCCTTCTGAAAGCTCTGAGGGAGAAGCTGGCTTTCCCACTTCTCTCCTCAGAGAAGAGAAGAAGGAAGGAGGGAGAGGGACAGAGAGGGACGGAGGGAGGGGGCAGAGAGGGAGAGAAAGGGAAGGAGGGGCAGAGAGAGGGAAGGAGGGAGGGGAAGAGGAGAAAGAAGGGGAGAGAGAGAAAGAAGGGGAAAGAGAGAGAGAGAAGGAGGGAGGAGAAGAGGAGAGAGAAGGGGAGAAAGAGAGAAAAGGAGAAAGAGAGAGAGAGAAGGACACAGAGGGAAGGAGGGAGGGGGGCAGAGAGAGAGAGAAAGGGGAGAAGGGGGGGACAGAGAGAGGGAAGGAGGGACAAGAAGAGGAGAGAGAAGGAGAGAGAGAGAAAGAAGGAGAAAGAGAGAGACAGAAGGAGGGAGGGAGAGAGAGAGGAAGAGGGGGAAAAAGAGAGAAAGAAGCTACTCCCTCTTGGGCGCTCCCAGCAATCTCGGGACCCTCAGCTTGCAGCTACCTACTTCCTCCCATCTCCGTCTCCTGTCTTTACTGGCTGTTCCCTCTTCATGTCTCTGTGTGTTCTTCTTTTCTGTCTCTTATAAAGACACCCACTGTGGGATCAGAACAATGACCCCTGGACAGCAGGGGCCCCTGTCTGACCGTGGATCCACAAGCTGACCTGAGGATACCACCTCGTGTTCTCAGGATGGGCAGAAGGAGACTCACCCCCATAATGCTTTCCCAGAGAGAGTGGAAGCCCCCCCCCCCAAACTGCCCCCTTCAGAGGATGAGAGCTTCCCGCCTGACTCTGGCTTTGCTGATTCTAGAAATGGTGAGGGGGTTTGGTGTCTGGGGAAGAAATAGCAATTAAAATGCCAAGTTAATTGCCCTTAGTGGTCATGGCTTACTGCCTTTGGCTTACGTCCATCTCTTCTTCCACAAAGAAGAAAGGAAGGTATTAAACTAGTGGAGCCAGAGAAGGGCTATTCATCTCTCTCTCTCTCCCTGCTTTTCTTTCTCTCTTCTCTCTTTCTCCCTCCCTCCCTCCTTCCCTCTCTCTCTCTGCCTCCTCCCTCCTTCTTTCTCTCTCTCTTTCCTCTTCTTTTTCTCTCTTCCCCTTTCTGTCTCCTCTCCCTCTCCCTCCTTCCTTCTCTCTCTCTCCCCTCCCTCCTTCCCTCTCTGTCATCTCCCTCTTTCCCTCTCTCTCTTTCTCTGCCCCCTCCCTCCTTCTTTCTCTCTCTTCCTTTCTCTCTCCTTCTCCTCCCCCCCTCCTTCCCTCTCTCTCTCTGCCTCCTCCCTCCTCCCCTCTCTGTCCCTCTTCCTCCTTCCCTCTCTGTCTCTCTCACTCCTTCCCTTTCTCTCTCCCCTTCTTTCACTCTCTCCCTTTCTCTCTCCTTCTCTTCCCCTCCCTCCTTCCTTCCCTCTCTCTGTCTGTATGCCCCCTTTTCTCTCTCTCTCTCTCTTTCCTCTTCTTTCTCTCTCTCTCCCTTTCTCTCTTCTTCTCTTCCTCTTCCTCCTTTCTCTCTCTCTTTTTCTCTCTCTCACACACATACACACACACACACGTGTGTGTGTACAGTGATTGTGAAAAGCTCTGCATTTCTCTAACAAGAGCTCTTCTCTGCCTGGCTCCATAATGAATAAGAAAGGACCCGATCGTGTCATTCTCCTGGGAAATGTATCTGCTCTTTCTAAACACACAGTGTCTCTAAGGCGCTGGCTGCTTTTCATCGTCTGCTATAATCGCTCGTTTTTTATTGGCACATAAAAGGGCTTCCTGTAAAACATATTAAAGCTTCCAATTCGGAATGAAAAGCACTTGATATAAAATCTCTCCATGAACAGAAGCCACAGTCAAGGTGGGGCTGGTGGCACCTTCCGTGGGGAAGGAACAGAGCACCTCATTCATGGTCTGGGACCACCCCTCCAATGGGCTGGGGCCAAGGACCTCCTTCTGTGGAGGGATGTAGCCTGGAAGGACACTCAGGAATCTCCTTCGCCTACAGCTGAGCTGTCCACAGATGCATGTAGACGTATCAGAGGGACTTGAAGCCCCAGGCAAACACGATGCATGGCTCCAGATGCCTATTGTATTAGAAGAGTAGGAGAAAAATGTCATTGTCACATGCAAACAAACATGGCAGTATTAGGGAATAGACAACAAAATACACATGCATTTTCAAGATGAACTCACAAGGTTTTACAGAAATCACCTGGCTTTGCAACATGCTCTCTCCTAGCCAGGGTTGTGTAACAGAAATGTTTGAGTGGGAGCAATGTTTGCTGGGGTGAAAAAGGTCACCCATGCACAACCCAGGCTCCCTGAATGCAGGGACTGAGGCTGTCAGGCCCACTGTTATACCCTCCAAGGGTTACTCTAGGGCCCTGGTGTAAAGCAACAGTGGGTGAAAGAGCGGGTGACCTAACATCCCCACTAGAACAGAATTCATCTCCCCTTCCTTGTGCCCCCACTGTGATCTGCCCCTCTGAGGGGCAGATCTGTAACTTGCTGGCTAGATGTTTGTCTCCTACATAAAGTGAGATCACCTCCGAGGCAGGGACCAGGCCTGTGTATTTCTGCTTGTTGGCCCCTGACGCTTCAGCAGTAACCGACTAATTGAGTCAGATCTATGAAACTGAGATGGCAGGTCTGAGAGGAAGCATGCAGTGAGGGTGAAAGAAGTTTCACTTCTGGAGATTCTGGTCTGCAATTTAGTGGTGGATCAGGGCCTGGTGGCCTTCTGGGGCAGTGTGGGGAGTCATTTGCCCAGAGCTGGAGTGGCCGGGGGCAGCTGCCTGAGATCCCTGCTACTCTCTCAGTCCCAGGCTTCTTAGCAGGAAAGTATTACCAAGTTTTCTGCTAAGGAACCCCCAGTAGAAGGAAGCAGGGCTCAACGTCAGGCAGTTCTTTTGAAATCCCATCTTTTAATCTCAAAAATGTACATGTATTTTGTATTCTACTTCCCTAAATTGTCGTATTTATTTGTGCCTGAAAATAATGATCTTTTTTTCTGAATCTTCTAATAAAATAGGCACCAGGAGCCACGTGTTCTGTCCTGGTGTAAGAGGCCAGCTCTGCTTTCTGGCCTTGCTCCCTGTCAGTCCACGGGCTCTGGGACAGCCTCTTAGATCCCTCCTGAATGCGCTGAGGCCTGGCACTAGCTTTATCCTCGTCCTCCTCTGACGGATGATCTCAGAGCCTGGGAGGCAGATTGCGGAAGTGGAGAATCAGGCCCGTAAGTTTTGCAAGGGACAGGTTTTGTGGCTTGCTTGTCTCTGTGTCCCTGTCCCTGCATGGGGCCTGCCATAGGTCATGTGTGCAATAATGAAAGTCTGGAACTGGCTTGTGGGCCTCGCAGGGGCAGTTGAGGCACCCTTAGAAGAATCTACCCCGAGTGGAGGTGAGACAGGAGGAAGAGGCCAACTGAGGTTTCCTTAGCAAAGCCTGGAGATGATTCCAACTGTGCATGCAGCCTAGAACCGGCAGCCTAGCACTGCTAGACCTGGCTGCTTCCTGTGCACCGTGTGGCTGGGTCTTCTTCTCTCTGAGTGTCTGAGTGTTCTCTTCCCCTTACAGGTCAGCATCTCACTCACTGCTCTGCATCTTGCTACTCAAAGTGTGGTCTGCAGACCAGTAGCCACGGCAGCAGCAATAGCAATGGGGTCCATTCCAGACCCCCTTGTGGATGGATTGAATCAGAAACTCTGGGGCTGGGGTGTAGCAATCTGTGACTTAGAAAGCCCTCAGGGGGGATTCTGATTCATGCTGATGTTTGAGAACCACTGCTTTAGAGGCTTAAGTTGAAATGATGTTTATAAAATCCTTAGCACCACATTCAAAAACTGTTAGCTATTATCATGACCAGCTTTATTTGATAAAAGTGAAGAAACTATTGTAGTGAATATAAAAAACACCTGTCTCCTTGGTAAAGTGCCAGATAAAGCAACTGAACCGGCAAAAAAAAAAAAAAAAAAAAAAGATTCAAGTGAAGAGGAGGAGAGATGTTGACTAAGCCATACTGGCATACCTGACACCTGTCACCCGGGCCTACCAAAGTGACTGCAGCCATTCAAAGAGGCAGAGTCTGTTTTATCATTTAAAGGACACCATTGTTCCCTTTGTGAACCCAGTTGGATATGCTGGCCAGCTGATTCCCTAACTCACTTCAGAGCTAGACCCAACCCTGGTCTCCTCCTGGACACCTGATAGCCACCCACATGGTCTCCTTGTCTGAGGACGAGGATGCCCCAGCCTGTGGCCTCCTGTGCTTGCCCACATATCATGACGGCACTTCCCTTCAGTCATGACCTGCCCCTCTTGTCACTGCTTGTCACCCTCAGCAGTGACGTGCCTTCCCTTCCTTGGGCTGGGCGTGTAATTGGCCTAGCATTCCCCAGTAGTCTCCGGGGAATTGCTTCTGTCAGGAACGTAACAAGCTTATCTGTTTAGCCTGAGTTATGTCACCATGTGCTCCGTGTAAATCTGACTGCTTTCCCAATGCGCGGGGCCTGGATGGATTTGTGAATAATTTCACCACCACAATTATTTTACCATTTTGAATCTTTGCTGGCAACTTAATGCATAGTTTGCGGGGAGAAGCTGCATAAATCAGAACTCCAAACAAAGGCTCTCCAGCCAGGCCTGGGCTCCCAGTCACGCCTGAGAGAAGCTGGTGAGCCCCTTACTCAAGGGACAGGAAGTGTGGAGTCGCCATCTGCCCAGGGGCCTTTGCAAGACCCTCCAGAGTACCTTTCTCTCATTATCTCACTGGTGTTAGTTGATTTCCACTTTTACAAATGGGGGAGGGGGTGACAGTGGTTTCACCACTACCCTAAAAGCCACTCTCCCTCGTCTCTCCACCCTCCGTGCAGCTCTAAGTGTCAACTGAGCAGAAACCCAGGACATCAGAGCCTATAGAGATCACCTACTCCAGCATTTTTCAAAGTCTATTCCCAACACTTTTACACTGTTGGTGGGATTGCAAATTGATACAGCCTCTTTGGAAGGAAGTATGGAGAATCCTCAAAGAACTCAAAATAGACCTCCCATTTGGTCCCACAATCCTATTACTAGACATCTATCCAGAAGAAAAAAAAATAATTTTATCATAAGGACATTTGCACTAGATTGTGTATTGCGGCTCAATTTACAATCTCCAAGGTTCAAAAACAACCCAAATGCCCATCAACCCATCAATAGATTAACAAACTATGATATATATATACCATGGAATACTATTCAGCCATAAAAATGATGGAGACTTTCCATCTTTTGTATTAATCTGGAGAGAGTTGGAGAACATTCTCCTTAGTAAAGTACAAGAATGGAAAAGCAAGTATCCAATGTAGTCAATTGTAACATGAAGCCAGGAGACAAACTAATACACACCCACACAAGCCAAAAACTCAATTCAAGTCAAGTCGGGGAGAGGAGAGAAGGGGGAAGGGAGCGGATTGGTGTGCTCCCATCTAATGGACACAGGTAAGGGTATATGGTGCACCTCCTGGGGGCAGGACACAACTATTACAACTATTACCTTGCCTAACAAATGCAAACATTGTAACCTAATCATCTATATCCTCATATTAATCTGAAATAAAAAAAATTTAAGAAAAATACAAAAAAAACCCCCAAAAGTCTGTTTCCAGAGGTCCCCTCAAGGGCTGCTTGGGGGCAGGGAATGGGGGGGAAGATCATTATCAGAGAAGCTCCTTTTGTATTTATTTCACACATAGGGCTTCTGTTTGAATAAAAGGTTCAGCCACTAAAAGATTCTGAACATGCCTGGTCTAATATAACTCCTTTGAGGCTCAGAGAGAAGTGGCGTTGCTGAGTAATTTTGACGTAAAGCAAACATTAGAAATTCAGGTTCTGGAATAGGTCCCCCAAACCAGCTTCTTTTACTCACTTGTTTGTGTGACCTGGAGCTAAGTCTGCTTAACCCTGCTGAGCCTCAGTTTCCTCATCTATTAAATGGGAATAATAATATTTGTCCTGTGAACTAAACGAGGCACATATACACTCAATGCGTCAATAATCAGTAGCTGATGTTAACTTGGGCCACTAACCTCTGAGCCACAAGAACACGCTCCACAAACCATTTTGCAGTAGAGTCAGTCCATGAGGAAAGAAGGAACTGGCACCGGCTGAGCACCTGCCACCTGCCAACCCCTTGTCACTGCATCTTCATAACCAGCCAGTGGAGACAGGGGCTGGAGGGGAGCTTCTGATTTGCACTTTGCAGGTGGCAGAGTGCCTGGGGAAGCCTTTCTGATGTGGCTCCACCTTCCTTAGACCAGTGCTGGCTGGGCAGGGGGGACCTGTGCCAAGATCCCGCTGAGACTCAGGCCGGGATGTGAGCAGCTCTTTAACCCCCGTTAGCTGTTTTTCCTTCCCAAGCATGTCTCCTTAGGGGACTTACTTAGACCCTCTGCTGCTGGGGGGGCACCTGGGAGACGGAGTGGCAGAGCTCTTGGAGAGTTTTGATGCAGTGCACAAATGGATATACGGGGACGAGTGATTGGCATTCATTCATTCATTCATTCGTCCTCATTTAACCATTTAACAGACATTCACCAACCACGTCAAGGCACTGAGGACACAGGGGTAAATAAGACAGACCTGGCCTCTGTCCTCATGGCATTCAGAGTCCAATGAGAGGGCAGCCAGGTAAATCAGCCTCAGGAGGCCCACGTGTCAATGTCAGGATAAGAGAAGTCCTGTTGTGGCCCCAACCCAGTGCCCCACTCAGGACACAGCCTGGAGAGCTCTCGGCAAAGTCTGCTGAATGAGTATTTGTAAGGAAACAACAGTGTCTGGCATAGCTGGGGGCATCACTCATCCCTGAGGGCATGTCCAGTCCCTTCTCAGGGCCACCACTGTATCTGCTTAGCCCTGCTGTCCCCTCAAGGATGCTCTCCACAGCTGGGGTGCTCAAGGGCCCTCCATCCCCCCCATCCCTCCCCTTCTCACTGGCACTACAGGTGCGGCCCTTTTGTGGGTGTTTGCTCCGCTTGCCTTTGGGATGGAGTCCCATTTCCAGACCATTCTGGAAATTCCCCAGTTTTCCTTCCCTGGATTCCATCAGGACATCACAGATCCCAGCTGAAGCAGGGAGAAGCCGAAGAAATTGTGTCATTGTAAACACATGTGCATACCTGTGCAGGTTCCTATTACACACACCTGCACACAGAATTGTGTGCGCAGATAGGCATGGCCATCCTGACGGACACGGCTGCCTACGGCAGAGGTATGTGGTGTGTGCATGTGCGCACACACACACACAGCATAGCTCTATCTAGTCACTAAATACTTGTTGAAAACCTACTATAGACCAGACTGCAAAGCACAGATGACAGCAGAGTTATAAAGAGCCACAGTCCCGGCTCGGCGCCTGTGGCTCAATCGGCTAAGGCGCCAGCCATGTACACCTAAGGTGGTGGGTTCGAATCCCCAGCCCGGGCTCGCCAAACAACAATGATGGTTGCAACCAAAAAATGGCTGGGCGTTGTGGCGGGAGCCTGTGGTCCCAGCTACTTGGGAGGTGGAGGCAGGAGACTTGCTTGAGCCCAGGAGTTGGAGGTTGCTATGAGCTGTGATGCCATGGCACTCTACCCAGGGGGATAGCTTGAGGCTCCATCTCAAAAAAAAAAAGAGCCACAGTCCCCAAGTCACGGAGCTTACTGTCTCGGGGGGTAGGGGGGGAGGGTCCTGGGAAGACAAATGATTGACAAGATAGCACTCAAATAAAGACATAATAGCAAATGGAAATAAGTGCATGGAAGGGGAATAACAGGACACTGAGAAAAAGTAGCAGAGATTATGCATTTAGACAAGGAAGTGGATAGAAGGCAGGAAGGTTTCAGGTAGGGAGCAGGAGCACACAGTCAGGGGACAGGAGGAAAGAAAATGTCTGATCCAGTCGAGGAACCAAAAGGTGGAAGTTCCTGTTGGTATGAACACAGGGCTCACATGCACACAGAGAAAGCCACGTGCAGGCAGCAAACACAGCACGCACACGGACTATACATGCGTGGACAGAGGCACACATACCTGTGCGGACAAGCACAGATACAGCGGACAGTGAGGTACACAGCTGTGCACAGAGCGATGTGATGTGCGTGAACGTGGACTTGACAGAGACCAACACAAACAAACAGGAGAGGACACAGAGGCACCTGGCACCCACGGCCAGCTGCACAGGTGGGCATTTACACACACACACACACACACACACATTTCTGTACACACCAGACACTAGATGAGTCTACAGTGAGCACTTTATCTACACAGTTGTGCCCACACTCACCCCCTGCACATGGCATGCACACACGTGTACCCATGGCCCATGCAAGGAAACAGCTTGCATGTGCTCCAGAGCTGCAGAAACCTCAGGATTCCAGAGCCCGGGATCATTAAAGTCAATGGCCGTTAAGTAGTTAATCCCTCATTCAATTCTCTGAACATTTGGGGGCATAATCCATAGCCTCCTCCATTTCCATGCAGCTTTGAAAGGATTCTGGAGAGTGAGGACAAGCAGAAGGAGATTGGGTCTTAGTTAGTCCTTGATGTTGTTAAAGCTTCTCCCCCGGGCGGTGGGTAGGTGTTGATCTCACACCGCAGAGAGGACTTTGTGCCATAATCCATTTTCCTCTGCCTTTCTTTGGAGATTAGACAAGTGCCCCGCTGGCCACCAAAACCAGCTAAAGTGGTCCCAGGCCTGGAGGCTTTATCTCTATTTGGGAAGGGATTCTTGAGGACCTGGGCAGCCCTATCCACTGCTGGGTGAATAAGGCAGTGTCTGGGCACCCTGCTCTTTAGGGATAAGAAATTTGGGAAAAGTAAATAAATTAATTGCTTAAGTTCAATCCATCTTTAAAAACATCAAACTGCTCGGGAACAGTGTGAGCTAAGCATTGTCTGAGCTGAGCTGCCCAGACAGAGAGTTGCTTAATGTTTCTGGAGTTTGTTTTGTCATCTGTAAAATGGGCCTGAAGACACATTGGCTCCCACTTCCCTGGGCAATTTGGAAGGCAAATGAGATAGTGGCCCTTCTTCAAGGCCTTTCATTGATTGCCGTCCCCAACCTCGTTTTTAGCCTCCCTTACCCCGACTCCCATCCTCCTGCCTCAAGCACCATGGCCAAGTTATACCAAATAACTTCAAGTTCGCAAAGGACACCTGCTTTTCCTCCTGCCACACCTTGGCCTGTGCTGCTTTTACTGCATTTGTTTGCTTAACGAATTCACTCTGACTTACCCAGACCCATCCTCCACCACGGAACCTGCCCCGATCTACTCAAGCAGCGTGAAGTGTTTCTTCCTCTCTCATCCTGCAGCCCTTGCTCGTGTCCCTGGTAAAACAGCGTCTCCTTTGTTGTAAATGTGACCACGTTCTCCTGCCCCATTTGGAACTCCTCAGGGAGGGACCATGTCCTGGCCATCACCACATCCTTAGGTGTTGGATAAGAACTTGTCGGATGCTGAATGGACAATAAGCACAATAAAAATGGAAGTCTGTGGAGATTTTAAAAAGACAACTTATTTTAAAAGCCAGATGCAGAATTCCTCTCAGGAGAAAAATTGCCTTTGTTTAGGAAAGTGCCTTCACGTGCTTTGGGGGTGAGAAGGAGAAGCCCACTGTAGTGCTCCCCACTGGGGCATGGCCAGAATAAGCTGGAAAGTGAACAATAAAAAAGGAAAAAAGAAAAAAGTCCATGTGCGTGGTGTGCCTTCGCTCTACAAAACCAAGTGGGAAAATTTGGAATTTCAGAGGCAGCCAGGAGAGAGGAAACTAGAGCCAGGAGTGGGGAGGGGATGAAGGATGGGTGAGAAAGGGCCTAGTAATATAGTGGGGCCCTGGGGCTCCAGGGAGGAGCACCGAGGGACTGCTAAGATGGGACTTGTAATGTGTACTTTGCGCTGGGCAAGAAGCGATGATTGTCCATCCCCACTCCCAAACTCCAGCACAGTCAGCCATGCACAGATTGCTCGGGCAGGTCATGCTTAGAGGAAACAACACAAATAACCAAAGCCATGGTGCTCAATGCCAGAGCAAGAAGCAAACAGTCCGCAGGAGAGATACGAGATGGAACTGGAGCTCAGCGGGAAGTTGTGGGCCACGGTTGTGAAAACCTAAGTCTCCACGAATTGGCAGGAATCTAGGAGACAGACTCTGGCCCTGCACAGTGGGTTCAGCCACCAGCACGGAGGCCTTGGGCACCCCGAGCAGCTGAGGGTCCTGTTAGGGTAGACATGGGGATCCCTGTTCTAGAGCAGCCCTGTGGCCCCGGGAGCAGGAGTAAGGTGAGAGGGGTGGCAGGGAGATTCCCTGAGGCTGGGAGCTCAGAGTCCTCAGAGATGTGCAGAATTTGGAGGGGTTCTGGAGTGCTCAAAGATCGCAGGGAAGATTGATCAGGCTGAGTTTACAGCCAAGGGACTTGCCAGGGGACAAGAGGGACCTGTGCCACCGCTGGCAGAACTCAGGGGAGGGGCAACCTACGTAGTTCTGGTGCAGAATGGACTGAAGCTCCAGTGAGGCAGGTCTGAGCCCCACAGGGGCCACTGCGGCGGTGGTGGCAGCACCTCTACTGCCGCCTCCCTCTGGGCTGCTGAGGGCCCCACACAGTGAGCAGGAGGCTCAAAACATGCCCATCACGGCTGCCCCTGGGGAGAATGAGCAGAGTTCACTCCACTCACAGCCATTCAGCACGTCTATTAAATTACATTGAGCAATTACAGCTCGCTTAGAGGCGGGGTGATGGAGCGGGAGGAAGGCATGTCAGGGAAGGCGAATGCAAACGCTTCGCTGGATTCACACATGCTGGTCCTTCCTTACACTCCCGGCCACCAGGCAGCAAAGCCCGTGCTCTCAGCGCCCAGCAGTCCTGCCTCCCTGAGTGCTGAGCTGGACGGACTGAACTCAAAGCAGAGCTCTGTGGTTCTGGGGTCATCAGCACGTACTGGGAGAGAAATCTTTCAAAGGGGGAGAGTGAGAAAACATGAGCAAGAGACCTAGGGAGACAGCTGGAGGATTCGCTGCTGGTGGATCCGAGAGAAAGGGGCAGGGAGTGGGCATAACATATGGCACAGCTTAGGAGAAACTCCTCAGGGACGGCGTTACCAGGAAAGGGAAAGAAAACAGCTCATTCATTCAGTGGACAAATATTTATTGGGCACCTGCTAGGTGCCAATTCTTGGCATTCATGGGAGAGTTTAGGAGAGCAATTAGGTTGGGATTTAAATGTCTGGATAAAGAGCAGCGCCCAGAATCTGAACAGTGAACTTGGAGCCCCATGTTCAAGGGCTCTTATTTCCTCTTGATCAAGAGAACTTGGAGAAGGCTTCCTTGATTTGACAGAAAGCTGGGGACAGGGAGAAATGCCAAGGGTGGAAGTAGGAAATGAACTTGGAGAGCCCTGTGGCAGCATGACTGATGAGTCTTCTGTGCCAACCCAGCAGAAGTACCTGTGCCCGTGGCAGGTGCCAGCTACCTCTGCAGACAGTGATGGAAGCCTTCTGTGCTCTGACCAGCTGAGCAAGACCATTTGTGTGCTGAAGACAGCCCAGAGGACAGGCATGGGGGAAAGCAAGAGGATCAGGTGGGACTAAAGCCTCGCCTTCAGTGGTGGCAGCAAAATGAAGTCGGGGCCTGCATGCATCTGGGGGGACTGGTGCAGAGTCAGACAGAGGGGTGAGGGGACCTGACAGGGGAAGAAGCGGGGAGAAAACAGAAGCCAGCTGCTGTTCAGGACAGGCCTGAGGCACTCACTCACTCCCCTGGCAGGGATGTGGCTCTGGTCTCCGTCTCACCATGGTGGTCCGGTTCCTGCAGGGCCAGGGCCCAGGAGAGAAAGTGGGTTGCAGGGGCGAAGAATGGTGGGCAGGCTGGGGGTAGAAATGTGATAAGAAGCCAACTTATCACAAAGTAGCCAAAAGGCGACTTTCCCCAAATGATGTTGTTTAGAAGCCGTGTGTTCAGGGAGCCTCCCTCTCCCTGCTGCCAGAATAGCCTCCAGCCCGTTTTTGTGGAAATATTGATTTGGATTGAGGAAAGAGTGACAGTGGCCTGGGGAGAAGGCCTGCCTATGACCCCAGCAGAGGAAATGAGGAGAAAAAGAAGGCCCTTTCAGTAGAGCCAGAGTACAGGGGGCTTTTCAAGGCGGCCTGCACAGGGGCGTGGGTACGTGTGTCGGGGATTCCAGACTAAGCTTGACAGGTCTTGTTTAGATTTTGGAAACACTAACTCAGACCCTCCACCCCCACGTCCGTGGCAGAACTGTGAAGGCAGAAAGAATTGTGGAGCGTTTGAGGAAAGACCCCAACACGCCCCCATTTATGCTCATTCGATTGGTAAAAATAAAGAAATCTAATAATACCACGTGTGGCAGAGGATGTATGAAGATGGATTCGATGTTAAATATTGCGACAAGTACGGACTGGAGTGACTACCCTGAAACACAATTTGACATTGTCTTGTAAAATTGAACAAGTCAAATACCCTATGCCCCAGTGATTCCACTTGGAAGTGTCTGTGCACAGAAACCCTTGCACCTGCGCCCCGGGAGACACATCTACGAAGGCTCAGAGCAGCAGTGTTCATAAAAGTAAACATAAAAACACTGCAGTCTGGAAACAGCCCAAATGTCCAATGCTGGAAGAATGGCTAGATAAACCGCGGTAAAACTCACACAATAGAATGATACAGAGCAATGAAAAATGGATGAACTGCAGTTGCACTCAATAACGTGGATAAATCCTAGTAACATAACAAAGAGCAAAAAAGCAAGTCTCAGAAGACAACATACTCCTTGATGCCTTGTTTATAAAGATCAAAAAGCCAGACTAAAAGATAGGGTTTAGGCATGGATGCATCAGGGAAGGAAGGAAGGAAGGAAAGGAGGAGGGAGAGAGGGGATGAGGGAGGAAGGGAGGGGAAAACTAGAAACTCAGAAGTGGTAATTATCTGTCGGGAAGGCCAGGTAACATGATCAGGAAAAAGCACATAGGTACATGTAAGTTACTTGTCATGTTCCAACTTGGGGGCTGAAAGTGGGTTTGTGGTTTGTTATATTATTGAACCAAAACTAAAATAAAATAATAATAACATAGGTTCATAATAAACAGAATGTATCAAGAACAAAGGCTGGTAAGAAATTCAATTCTGTGCTCTAGGTACAAACTTCAGCTTGGGTCCCCTTAGGAGGTCGGTCATAAGGCCTTACCCCAGCCCTCCCTGTCCTCAGTGCCCCAGGTCCCACCTTTCCTCCTGTCACCTCCTTCCAACATCCCTTCCCTGGGCTCTGGGCTCTTCCTGAGCTCATCCTGGAGCGGGTGCTAGAAAGCAGGGCTGTGGCCCAAGGGGGCCATGTGACCTGTGGCCATATCCCCAGGCCCAGCACAGGGACACCCAGCACCAGGCAGCTGAAGGAACAGATCACCTGTGTATGGTTTGGGTCTTCCCCCTCCGCCAGCTCTTTGCTCCTCCTGACCTCCCTTCCTACACCTTTCTGCCCACAATGGGGTGAGGGCTCTTTCTGTCAAAGATCTATACGCTCAGAAATCTGGAGTAGCCCCAACCTGTGTTCCTCCATCCCCATCCTGGCCAGGTCAACAGCTCCTCCCGCCAGGCACTGTTCTGGACACCTAGTGAACAAGTGGAGCAGCCGTCATCGCCCTTGAGGAGCTTACATTCTGGTGGGGAAGAGGGAGGGTGGGGAGACAGGCAATCAACCTGATAAATATGAAAATATCCAGCTCCATACGTAGGTGGTGATGAGCGCTGCGGGGCAAAAGAAGGAGGGGGTACCAGGGTCAGGGAGGGGGGCTGCCGTGTAAGCAGAGGCCGGGGAGGAGACTGCAGTGACACCTGGCAGGAACTGAGGGCAGCTTGGACCAGGCTGGGGCAGCAGAGGTGTGAGAACTGCTCAGACTCAGGGTGCACGGTGGAGGTAGAGGTGTGGGGGCTGCCAAACTGAACACGGAATTGGAAGGAAGAGTCAGTGATGACACTAAGGCTTTTGTTGTCAGACACTGAGATGACAAAGCTGTGGGTGGCATAGGTCTGGGGAAGGACAGGAGTTCTGTTTCGGATGGTCAGTGGGCACTTAGAGAAATCGGGAGTCAGGGGAGAGCTCTGGGCCTGAGACAGAAGGTAGAGGTGGCTCTACCTCTGCCTGTGGTTCCCCAGTTGACCACACCCCCCCATCCCAGGCCAGCAGTGCCCCCTACAGGGCCTGGCCCACAGTCAGTGTTACACAGACAAGTGAACGAATGAATGAACAAATGAATGAGTACAGAATGAACACGGAGTGTCAGCTGGCAGGTCTGATACAAGATGCTCGTGTATGACTAAAGAGGAGGAGCTAGGGAATTGCACCCTATAACCACAGGTATGTCTTCAGGGGGTTCTTTGAGAGACAGTGACCCCGTCTCCCAGGCTACGGGCACTCCAGTGGGTGGGCACTGCTGGCAGGGGTATCCAGGGCAGGCAGTAGGGGCCGGCTCAGGGCACTGCACTGCAGGAATGGAGCAAGACGTCTGCAGAGACTCGGCTGCGACGTGAAGACAGAGCCCCATTCTCCAGGGCCAGTGGCGTCTCCCTGCTATCTCTCTCAGAGGGTTGGGTCTAGCCCAGGGGTCTTTGTTTTCTAAGGTCATGGCACCCTACAGTGAAGTTTCCCATGGGGTGGGGACCAGGCTGGGGGAAGAATCCCAGGAGACTGTGCCCACAAAGATGCCTGTGTTCCTGCCTGGCCAAGTCCTACCCCGGAGATTCTGAGTCAGGGGGTCCTGTTTGGGCCTCTGGTTTCTAAACCTGTTTCCTAAGGTCTGGATTTGGAGCAAAGTGTTCATCCTCTCCAGGTCCTAGTCTCCTCCTCCTGTAAAAATGAGGATTCTGAGAGTATCTTGTTTGTGGACCAGGGTTATGTGAGACTGCACCTCCACAGCTACGGCTGTTCTTTCTCAATGTGATTGTCAAATGCATCGCCCAGGTGCTCCTGAGGTAGAGCCAGGTTTGGGAACAAGTGGCTGGGAGGTCACTGCCACCCCGAGGACACCATCATTGTAGGATCCCATTCAGCTCTCCCACCATCCTCTGTATTCTAGCACTTTCCACACAGCTGTGACTGTGGCCTCTCTCCTCACCTTCCCTCCTCCTCCCCCACCCCTCACCTGCCTCATCTCAGCCTCCCACCCCCAGTCCCCAGGGAGAGGGATGCAGTCATTCTGCCCAGCCTCACCTGCACCTGCGGGACCAGCAGGTGCTACAGGGACAATAGACTTCACACGAGTTCCCCCACTTCCCGCGGCCTCTCAGAAATTGGGGGCAGCTTCCGAAGACGCTGTTTTTGGCCCAGGTACCACGTCCCAAACAAAGGCATTTTCGAGGGCTGCTGGGAAGGAGCCGATTGTTTCCATTCAGCGAACATTTGCTGCCAACAACCAGTGTTTTCTCTTGGAAGCCAACGTTTGGTTGAGAAGACAATGCCAAGCTAAATATTTTCTCTGCATAAAAATCCCTTTAATTTTTTAATCATTTGGCAAACACCACCTTCCTCCCTCCCCTCGCCCTTCTGTTCCTTTCTCCCCCTCGCTCTCTGCCTCTGGTTGGGTCTCTGCGACACCCAACATCTGGGCTAGAAGGAAAGGTTTGGTGGATAGCACAGATGTCTCCAAACCCACAGCTGGTGGGCTTCGTGCAGATGCACAGCTGGTGGCCGTGTTAACATTGTGTCCCTAGATGTTTTATCTGGATATGTTAGGGGGGTACTGATGTGACCTTTTCTGGTTCCACCCTATTGCAGGCCATTCTAGGTGCCTGCGGTGAAGAGAGGCCAACCAGACAGTGATGAGGGGCCCTCAGGCTGCCAACCAGGGCCAAGGGCCAGTAATAGTCACAGTTCCCTGTCACTCAGTGGCTGATGGCTTCAGCATATTTATGGTCTCTCTTGCTTCATGAGTCCCTTGAGGAAGAAGCCCCCTCTCTCACCCCCTACGCCAAGGTCTAAGGATACTTAGAGCATCTGGCCTCCAGTTTCCCTGGCTGGATGGGGGGACATTCCCTGCCCTATTGGCCAGCGTATCTCCTTCCCGACAGCGCCACAGCTTGGGCAGTGGACCAGTCTCTCCCACCCGCATCACGTGGCCTGCTCCTCTGAATCTGCCTTCCCTTCATCCACCGGGGGGTCAGGCCTCCTCCCCCCACCCCCGGCCAAATGACCTGTTTTTGCCAAGCCCTCAATTTGGATTTCACCCACGTCCCCACCCCGGGAAGGAAGACTTTCTAGGGCACAACCCAGATGGTGAAGCATATCCAGTCAGGACTTGAAGAACAAATGGACACGTTGACCAGTTTCATGAAAGTATTTCAAATGGTACATAAAACCAGCACATTGTACCCCATAATTGCATTAATGTACACAGCTATGATTTAATAAAAAGAATGAGTGGATAGATGGGTGGGGGAATTAGTGAATATGGGAGTAAGTGAGTGAAGAGCGAAGGTGTGAGGGACCAATAAATGACCTCGCCGCTGTGTCTGTACCCGAGGGCACAGTGTGTGCACTGACATTGGAGTTGAGTCAGATAAATGTGAAATTACGTGGAACAAGCCTCCACGGAGCACCTCACTGGGAAAGGGCAATTGTGTTTATTCCTCACAGTGAGAGAAGCTTTGCCGTCCGCTGAGAGAGCATTTGGACCTTCTCATCTGGGTCTGATTCCAGGCTTTGCTGTTTCTCAGCTGATGCCCTTGAGCAAGTTGCTTCACAACCCGAGCCTCAGATTTTCTCATCTGTAAAATGGGGTGTACCTGCTTTGAAGAATTTGAGGATTTGAGCACTCACTGGGAATCAGCTCTTCTTTTTTCTAAAGGAGGGTGATGTTTTTGGATCAGAAGAAAACATAAGCTTTGGGGAGAGATGAGGATTGGTTGAACGTTGCCTGGCAGCACCATAGCAGCACCCCACATCAGCCTGTCTTTGGGGGGTATGTGGGATCTACAGGGACATAGGAGTGCCCAGAGGGTCATCAGACACCTGCACTTCTAATACCTGTCCTAGAAGGTAAATGTTTGACATCATATAAACCAGGAGTGGGCTTTAGAAAAAAATCTTTCATGATTCTTAGGAAGAATTACTACTTGAATACTTAGCACGGGCAGACCACAGAGAATGTTCTGGGGCTTGGACATGGTAATCACCATGACCTACTGATTGCTGCAAACCAGAGATTAGGCAGTGATGTGCGGCCAGGACAATGATGGTAAGCTAGGTACGGGCTTTGATCTTGGCCGAGGTATTTAACTTCTGTGCCTCTGTTTCCTCATCTGTATAATAGAGATAATAGCATCTACCTCAATGCTTGAAATAGTGTCTGGCACACAGTGAGCAATGTATAAACGTCAGCTGTCACAGTAGGCTGGAATATCGTCAGCAACGCTTTACTCCCTCTCTTTGCAAGAGGATTATATGACCCTTCCCCATCGACTTTGATCTTGGCCATGGGACTTGCTTCAGCCAAAGGAATATAGGTAGGTGGGATGCTGTTCTAGTTCCCAGAAGAGATTTTTTTTTTTTTTTGAGACGGAGCCTCAAGCTATCTCCCTGGGTAGAGTGCCATGGCATCACAGCTCATAGCAACCTCCAACTCCTGGGCTCAAGCGAGACTCCTGCCTCCGCCTCCCAAGTAGCTGGGACCACAGGTGCCTGCCACAATGCCCGGCCATTTTTTGGTTGCAGCCATCATTGTTGTTTGGCAGGCCCGGGCTGGGGATTCGAACCCGCCACCTTAGGTGTACGTGGCTGG